>CM039680.1:129655404-129671154 GCA_022537955.1 Schmidtea mediterranea
TTTGTAAATTTTTTCTATTTTATTATTAATTTTTATAAATACTATTATTATTATTATTATTATTATTATTATTATTATTATTATTAATATTTTTATTATTATTATTAATATTATTATTATTATTATTATTGTTAAGATCAAAAAGTGGGGGACTACGATCTTAACACAGTTCGTTTTATCTGACTCCAATAAAATTATAATATGAAATTATATTCAAAATATAAACTAATCAAAATATAAAAAGGTCGGTCGTGGTCCTATGCAAATAAATAAGGCAAAGACAAATTATTTACCTATACAATTTATTTGGCGTCAACAACAAATTTACAACGTATATGTGTACAGTTTAATAGAATATACAGATAACTGGATCAAATGATCCCTGCCAAATGGCCCGCAAGAAGTCGATGGTCACTATGCAGACGCAACGACTTATCCTATACGACAGAGGGTAAGTAAGATTTGATTTTGGGGCACCCCGAGTATCCGAAAGCGGTCAACTACTTTGGACACTACTTGATTTTAATTTAATTAAATTTAATTAGAAGCCGGATTTAAGAATCCGCTTTAAAAAATAACTTTCTTTTAATTAAATAAAATAACACGTACACAATCCTGGATAAATCGTATCCCAAACTTAAGAATTATTCTTCCAACTGCCTTGATTCTCCAATTGGTTTGATTTGAATAGGTTTCGCCGAAATATTTGTTTGCTAGGGATCAATAATAATCTTTGCTTTCGAACTAATTGGCTCGATTTCAATTTGAACTCGTTTCAGTAATGTCTATGTTGATTTTCCCTTTGAATTGATTTTTCTTCAAATACGATAATTTGTAAATAAATAACAATATTGATCTTTGTTTTGGATTGGGTTGGATTTTCTTCTTAATCTGCTTAAAATCAATTTCGATTTTCCTTCTAATTCAATAATTCACAATTTTCTTCCTTTGTCGTTTTTTAATAATTCTGTTCTCCACTTTTTCAATTATTTTAATCTCGGTTTAACTCGTCCCGCTTAGATTGTTTTTGGATCGGCTCAATTAATAATTTTTTTCTGTTATCGGCCCCTATACTAAAAATTAGTCCTCTATTTATATTAATTAACAATTACTGAAATTACCAATTTTAGACCTGCGTCATCGGAAATCCAAATTTGGTAATTTTCCGATGACGCATTTCCATTTTTAGCAATTTTCAATTGCTTAATTCTAAATTTAGTAATTGTTTTCTTGACGTCACTAAACGTCATCACAATATATTTATTTTTTTTTTTTTTTTTAAAAACGTCACTGTTTAGTGACGTCAGAATGACTCGACTATATTTTTTTTTTAAGGCTAAGAGCCTGTACTTAACAAATCTTACCCCCTAGAAGATTTTCGTCCTCGAAAAAAGAATATAATTATATTTTTCCTACTGCGAGCCATTTGCCTTACAAGATATATATGTACAAAACAAAAAATCAATAATAAATTACAACACCCAAAACATAATAACAAAAATTAATAATCAGAAACGCAAATCAAAATCAAATATGTCACAAATAAGATCACAAATATAAATGTCTGTTTCACACTGGTTCTCCTGGCATTGAATTCTCTTAGTTTTCTTCGGGATCTTCGGGCACGCGATATAAATGAGGGTCTGTTGAGTTGTATCGGTTACGCGCTTTATGCTCACGTAACGATTTTGCGAGTCTCTTCGCCATTGTCTCCGGTTCATACGAAAGGGCTAGTGCCTCCTTGTCTAAGGAACTCACTAGTATTACTGATGATACCAAGTATGGGATTCCGTCCACATCAATTTCTTGGTATTTGGGGTTTGAATTTACCGCCATGCGGGTAATTTCTTTCCCATCATATTGGGTAACTCTTGGACGCCAGTGGCTGCTTGGCCTTCGGTACCACATAGGATCGTATCCATCTGTGTCTACCGAAATTGGCTTCAGAATCAAGTTTTCTCGATTTATTCTCAACTTCTCTGCCACTTCAGGCTCCGTTTTTACTTTTAGTTGCTTTTGTAACTCAGCGTTTGGGGGTACATATGATACTTCTTCTATATCGTCATCTGGTTCATTGAATATCTTTTGGGTATTGTCAGACTTGACTGTGACGGTTTTACTTGTGGTTGACTTTGTTTTACTGGTTCCTTCTTTTTGAATAACCTTTTAACTACGCTTTTCATACCTCCACTTTCTATCTTTGCTTTCTGTCCCGCTGGAGGGATTGCCACCTTTTTCAAACTTGTGGCTTTTTCTGGATAATTTGGGTTACTCGTGGATGGTCTCATGACCTTTTCTTGCTGATAGGCAGCATTCGTATTTTGTGGGATTCTCTTTTCTGGCTGATCGGCAGCACTTTTAGTTACTTGGGCTATTTGTATTTGGGGTTTTCGCATCTCAGGATTTGATGGTTTCATCATGACTTCTTCTTCGTCGCAGATTGTAACGTCTGGTGGCGGGGACAGTTCGTCTTCTTTTTGCACTTTTGCGTCTTTTGGTATCATAGGTAATTTTCGTTTTGTAACAACTCGTTGATCACCTTCTGAATGAGTATCTTGTGGGATTGCTATATGATCCAGCCATTCATTCTGAATGCTCATATATATTTCTCTAATAGTTCGGACCTCATTGTCTACTACTAGATCCTGCCGGCTCTCCGGAGCCTTTTTTAAGAAATATTTTGAAAGGAAAGGCAAGTGATAGTATCCTTGCATCTTAGGTACCCGTCGATCTTCTAAGATTTTGATTGAAGCCAGATCTCGGATACCCAATAAACGCTGTGCCGGTAGATGGGCTACCGTTAATAACTTTTTTACCATTAATCCAACTACTATCTTTTTGTCACATATTTTTCTAATCATGTGACAACATTCTTCATCATCCAAATTACCTCGAACATCTGGTTCTTTTAAATGATATTGGTGGGTTTGATAGTGTCTAACAGGTTCTCTGGGGGTGACTATTGTGTTTAATAGTTGTTGGCCCGAGAAATCTGAGATAGATATCTCCAATAGTACAGGATCCATGCCTACTCGGGATAAGGCATATCCAGCTGCCACGAAAATTGTGGATAGATTTTCTTCTTCTCTGGTTAGACGCTTCCTCAAGAAGGACTCCCCATTATGAATTGTCGCTTCAGTTGTGTTGTAACACCAGGAAGGTTCCAAATCTGTTACTATTCGGTATGGTTTTTGGTAATTTAATATTTCTAAACAAACAATCGAGTTTGGCTCTGTCGTCTTTACTTGCAAATTCTTTTCTCGTCCATCTGAGTATGATAATTCGAAGGTGCTATGTTTGTCCAACTCTATAGGGTTTGGCATTCCGCTTAGTAGAATTACCAAAGGTTTATTAATGGCGTGGAGCCAAATATGATTGGTTCTGGGACACTCTTTGAATTCTCTGAAGACATCTGCCAATTTTAGGGTTTTGCTGCTCTTCACTACTGTGATCAGCATTTGCCTCCTTGGGCCTCTTGGGAATTTAAAATCGTTAGGTATGTCCACTCGTCTTGGATAATACCAGTGATTATGAATTAAGGGGTTGGTTTGTGACGTAATGGTAGTCGTCATGAACCGGTAGACGAATTCTTCTTTGTAAGACGTATAGGCTTCGATAGAGCTCACGGTTTTGTCGTAGGTTTGGATTGCGTGCTTCATTGGGATTTTGTGGATTAGGCTTTCTGCTATCTACAATGTAAACTGATTAACTATTTGTATCACATATCGTGATAAGATTGCCAGGAAAAACGACATTCGCGGATGTCATATTATAATTTACTTACACTACTTACAGAATGGTGAGACTTGGTCCCCCCTATACTTCGGTTCCATAATGATTTTCCCCATACCTGTTACCATGTAACGTTATATGGGTCATATGCACCGCAACTATGAATATCAATAATAACATTGTAGTTATTCCCCCCGTTATTGAAATTATTATCCATAGCGGGATTTTACCCTTATTCGTAATCGAGCATGTACAATTATCTGTCGAGAGTCTTAATGCTCTTAACTGTTTTACTTTTGGGATTTTTAAATTTATAGTTAAATTTTCTTTGGGGATCGATAATTTTACTTTTGGGATAGGTAAACTCTCCGCTGCCAGCTTCAGACTCGATATATTCAATAAATTTATTCCATTACACCTTGTGGTATTCACCAATCTTGCTCTTGGGTTTTTTATATTATCTTTTTCCTTCTTAGGAGGTGATAATTCTAATACCTCGCGATATATTGTATGCCAGCCACGCTTTAAGTCGAACTCAAAGTATGTGATATTCGCTTCCGTGGTTCGAGCTGGTCTTATTACCCATTTACGGCCTTGGTATTGTTGGTTCAACACCATCCTGGTTATAGATTCTCCGTTTTCTATCACTATCAATACCACTAGTCTGTGGTTCTTGCTCACAAAGTTATGTGCAAATAAGGCCGTTTGCCCATCATATGAAATCTTTACCTTTTCCGTAAAGTTTGCTGTTTTGATATACCAAGCGACTTTATAATCAACTTCCCATTGCCTTCTCATATTTTGGATATATGAATGAACTTCTAAACTATACTCCGTTTCTGGTGATAAGTTATCAATTACTCTTTCTCTTTTTCCATCATCTAAATCAAACGTCATTTCGCTTTCCTCTGTTGAGAAGTGAAATTGGTACTTCATTTGGAAGTAATGCTTCAGAAATATTCTAAATGATCCGTCTGTACGCTGGTATCCAACATTCGACATTTGCTTGGCGATAGGTAAGAAATCCTCAAACGCATATGTTAACGCCATTATGCAACTTATTATTGTCGCAAACGTCACTGTTTTAGGTAATTGTCTCGATCTCAATGGATATCTTTCGGATTGTTCTCTCAGAATTCCTTTATCTGGTTTTTTCTCTTTAATTATTATTTTTGGATACTCAATTTTGGCCGTCTGCTTCTCTTTGATTGCTGATTTGGATACTCGTCTTTTGTAGTGTCCGTTTTTGTTTTGTTGGCGGAGCACACTTTTGCATCGATTTACGTGTACCATAATAGGTTCGGCTTTCTTGTTAGCTACCAATTGCAAAACCACATTAGTTTCTGTTGCTTTAAGTACCTGATACGGTCCTTTGAAATTTCTCATCAACTTGGTGAAAGTCCTTCTTATTTGAGTGGCTTTCCAACATGACAAAATCCCCAACTTGGAATCCATGATCTTTCGCTTTTCGATCATAATATTCCTTCATTGTTTCTTGATTATATTTTATATTGAGACGGCCTTTGCCACGCTTCTTGCATCCTTTCTCTCATTTCAAATAGGTAATTAGTTTCATCTAAATTTTGCGTTGCTTTTGGATAGAAAATCAAATCCACTGGCATTTTACTGTGTCTCATATACATGAGGTAGAAGGGTGTTTCCCCTGTCACCGAATGCACCGAATTCCGATATGCAAACAAACACGATGGTATATGCACATCCCAATCGGTTTGTCCGGAATTTACGTATGACGCCAACATGTTGGCCAAGGTTCCGTTGAACCTTTCCACCAATCCATCTGTCTGGGGGTGGTATGGAGATGTGTTTAACTTCAATATACCGAAATAGTCATTGATACTTTTGAGGAGATTGCTCATGAAGTCCTTTCCCCTATCTGTTAATAGCTTTGAAGGCACTCCATATCTGAATACTATTTGCTCAACAAATATTCTTGCTATAGTATCTGCCTTATGATTTGGAATCGGGGAAAGCTTCGGGCCATTTAGTGAGATAATCACAAAAAGACCAGTATAAAATTTATTTCCCCATGCTGATTCTTTGAACGGACCCAATACGTCCATGGCTGTCATCTCCATCGGGGTGGATGGTACAGGCATTGGTTTTAACGGTACATGTGACTTTTCCAGTGTTCCTCCTGGTAACACATATCTTGCATGTTTGGCACCATGTTTAACATCTTTTTCATATCTGGCCAAAATATTTCGCTTTTATCTAGACAATGTATGTCGTACTGAAAGATGCCCTCCCAAAGCTCCATCATGATATTGTAGCATTAAAGGTTCCCGGTACTTACTTGGTACCAATATCACATTATCTTTGGTTTCCACGTATTTAATGAGACCTTCTTCCAAGATAAACTTCTCTTTATTCTTTTCCCAGTACTTTTGAAATTCATTTGGTACTGCTTTTGTCTCTATGGCTTGTCTGATCATATTTATTTCATCATCACACTTTTGTGCTTCCACTAATTCTGACAAGGTGTTCGCTTCTCTTGTTAACACAAAGATTGTTCCTTCCAATCTACCTTCTTTTAAATCTTCTTTTCTGGTTCTTGTTCCATTCGTGATAGGGCATCGGCATTACCATTCGCCTTCCCTTTTCGATAAACGATTTCAATATTGTACGGCTGTAGTCTCAGAGCCATCTTACTAACTTTGATGCTTCATCTCTGTGTTTCAATAACCATTGTAATGGTCTATGATCAGTATAAAAAATGACTTTTCTGCCCATAGGTAATGACTAAATTTTTCCACGGCAAACACTAGAGCTAACGCTTCTAATTCAATAACTGCATAGCTCTTTTCGTGTGGCTTTAATCCTCTACTTGCATATGCAACTGCATATTCATCTCCAATTTCATCTTGTTGTCCCAGTACTGCACCAATTCCTCTAGTACTGGCATCTGTCATCACCATAAATTGTCTCTTGAAATCTGGGAATCTCAAAATGGGTGGTTTTACCAACGCATCTTTAAATTGTTGAAAGCTTGTTGTTGCTCGTCTCCCCAATCAAATTTTACTCCTTTCTTTTCTAGGACCGTCAAAGGAAATGCAATCGCGGAAAAATTTCTAATGAATTTGCGATAATACCCGTCAAACCTAAGACCTTTGATTGTTTGACATTCGTTGGCTGGGGAAAGTTTTTCACTTCTCTGTATTAGCTGGGTCTGGTTTTACACAATCATGAGATGTCACATGTCCCACATAGATCACTTCTTGCTCTGCCCATTTACATTTACTGGGTTTCACTTTGAGATTAGCCATTATTAATCTTTTAAAAATGTCCTCTAAATGTTCTAGATGTTTATCTAAGTCTTCCGAAAATATGATAATATCATCGATATACACCATCGCATGATGTGCGTCATCACATTATATTCATCGCCCTCTGAATGTTGGAGGGGCTCCTTTTAATCCGATGGCATCACTAAGTACTCGAAGTGATCATCGGCTGTAGAAAAGCCTGTCATCGGTATCGAATTTTCACTCATTTTAATTTGGTAAAAACCTTTTTGTGCATCATCACAGTGAAAAGCTCGAATTTTTCATTTTATCATATATATAGTCTAACAGTGGCAGCGGTGATTATCACTTTACAGTCTGCTCATTTAATTTACGATAATCATTACATAATCTTACCGACCCGTCCCTTTTAGCTACAACCACATGAGGCGGAAGGCATAGAGAGATTTACACTGTGATGTCTATTATATGATGTTATCATGTTGCATTAATTAATTTGTTGTACTGTGTATCTGGTCCTGTAAACTTTGTGGGATTCTATAGGGTTCTGATTTTAATGAGGTTAGTTTCGATTAAATGAGATTTCATGCTCTAATATATTACTTGGCCTAAGTCAATATTCAGTGGTTTTGCGAAAACGGTTAGGTCATGATTTGTCGTAATAAGTTGATTCAACCTTTGATATTTTTCCCTTCTGCGTGAGGCTTGCATGTAATCACAATTTGGAGCATCCATAGTATCTATTTTCTGGGATCTTTTTCTGCTCTATCGCATGCACTGACATTACTTGTGTGCAACTTGTCTCTTGGAGGTCTTTTAGCTTCACAGATTTTCGCCCACTCGGGCTTATCTGCGATACATCTCAGCTTTTTGTTATCCTATATTTCGCATTCTGTATCGGGAATTCTTCCTCCCCGTTAGTTGCTAGATTTGTGTGCCAAGTAGGGGTATTGATACTTACGTCGCAAATTCCGGCCTGTGTTGTTTTCGAAGATGACATCACCTTCCGATTTTTGGTGCAGTCGCCGACAAGAAACAATGTTTCTGTTCGCGGTGGTATGGTAAGACCACGCCGGTCTAGAAAACACATCTATATTATTTGATTTCCTCTTCCTTCCCGTTAATTTTACATAACTCGCCAGGTTGTCATCATCAGAATAGCGAATGTCGGTTTCAAACTGTTTGAGTGTATCCGGATACCCACATGCATTCCTGGCCATGATTTCTCTGGTGACTTTGTTATGTCAGCCTGAACTCTTGGTCACAAAAGTCTCAATTCGCATCTAATATTCTATGAGCATTTGATTGCTTGACCGTTAGCCTGGTCGGCTGTGGTCAAGTTGGCGGACAATTGCTTGCAATTCCGTGATCATTTACAAATTTGCTTTAGTTTCATTGATCGAAATTGATCCTGAGTCAGATCAGGTGCATGTTGGACTTTATGGGTTCTTATTGACTTTCAGTGTTTAATTGTTCGGTTTTATTCGCCCAAATTTCTTGGGCTTACCATACATATCGATGAAATTCCCAAACGGTTTTTCTGAATTTAATTCGATTTTCTTTCTGCTCTGGATGACTTTGCTCCTCCCTCAACTTTGTTTGTATGTTGCTCTAGAGTGTTAGACTAAAGCGGGTATGTGTTACTTTTTCGCTGTTTTATTCCCATTGGGGGCATTGTAGTCGTATTGTCGTTTCACGTTATTGGCCCATGGTGTGAAAATGGAGTTCTTGTCCAAATGCTGTTCTATCATCATTAGCAGAGTATAGAATCTCGTTGCTCGGACTTCCCTTCGGTATGATCCTATTTGGTTGGGCCTCATAGGGGAATGTCTAAATTTTTTGGTAAGTTCTTTTTCTCTTTCTCCTTCCTGTAAGGGTACGTGTAAACATTTTCCGCTTGGTCAAAATTTATGGAAAATGTCGGTTTTTTGTTGTCTGGTTTTAATGACGTGTGTAAGTCTCGGCTACGTGTCTTATTGTTACACTCCGCTCGTCAGGAATTCGTATCTCTCGGGATGACTATATTCCTGTCCCGAACTCTCTCACTTATTTTCGTGCTTCGATTAAATTTCTCTGCTTATATGTTTAAGTTTTCCCTTGTATATGATGGTTGGAATTACTGCGAAATTGACACATAATGGGCACATTCCAATAATAGCTTCCAAGGACCATCCTGCGAGTTTGAGATTACTATACGTGGATAATAGTGGTATGCAATGGATTTTTATATCAGTAAATTATTGCCATATAATTGCCTAAGCATCCTGCTACAAAGAAATGGCCCGAAACATCGTAAATCTTCCCCAGATTTTCCTGTATTATCATTGGACGCTGGCCCCTTGTCTGTAATGGATCTGAGTCCGATATAATAGTATCCGGTTTCCATCATGAGATGCTGTAGATCCTAGTTATTCATTTCTGTAACGCCCATACGTCACGCACTGATGGAAAGAGCAATGCTACTCCTGCTTCTCTAATTCTTCAGGAGTGTGATACACCTTCCGTTGACAATTCAGTGGTAGATGGTCTGAATTCGCAGGCTTTTGATGGTCAAACTTGATGCTTGGAAGTATTATACTAGGCTGCTTTGATGGGTGGTTTCCATTGAGTAATGTTTTATCACAGTGGATTGTTTAATCTTGTTCAAAACGGTGACGATTGCCGATTACAGTCGGATTCTTGGGGGTGTCTGTCCCCTTCTTTAAGTTTCTATAAGCGTCACGAGTTGCCACGAACGTGGCTTACCTTCGTTATAACACTGGGATTCCAGAGTTGCATTTATTCATACTTGGCAATTGGTGCAACTTCAACTTCTTGCATTATATACGTTGTAGATGGCCTCACCCAAGTGATCTGCGAATGTTCCGCGATGTGTCCATTCAACATTGGCATTATTAGTCTGGTGGTTTGCACAGAAGATTGCTACATCTATTTCGTATTATTCCTGTTCAACCGACATCTTGCAATTACTTACCCTGTTGGTACATCTCTTGCATTTGCCTTTGCAAATCATGATACAAGAAATTCAATTTTGTTGTTCACGTATTTTAGATAATTTTGACATCTGAGAGTTATGATACTTTTCCGCTCGCTGGTACTTATATTTAGTGAAGATAATATGTTATAGCCTGCTTGTGAATTGCGTTCATAACCTTGTTACTACAGTTTCATCTTTTAGTCCTTTTCTGACCAGACGTATGATCATAGGAGTTCTTTGGACGACTAGCCATCCAATGGTGTGCTTTGTTCGAGAGAATATGCTCTCATTATTGATTTGCTGCATTTTCTTTTCACCCATACGTCCATCTTGGGTATTTATGGCTCGTGTAGAAGTCTTCGTGTCCAATTTAACTTTGTAAAGGCTGTTTTCTTGTAGATATCCCAATTCTGGCAAATTACTGTTCTGGTGGTACGACGGCTGTAGCAGCTCCCGTTGCTGACATATGATCCCAACTTTAGCATGTGGCAGTCGGATGGGTCATCATTTTTCGCTCGATGCCGACCTGCAGAATTCCTTGCATTGACTCTCGTTAATTCTTACTGGAATAATCTTACGACGTTACTACGTGTATACTGTTTATCACAGTCTCTGGCCGCTTGTTTTGTTCTTCTGCCCACAGCATTGGATCCATGCGGTGCATCTATGAGGACCTCCCCTGGTGATAGTTATCCCAAGTTTCTGTTCCGAACTTCCGCTTGAGATCGTTACTTCGTTGCTATTTTGAGCAGTACTGTACGTAACTGATATACTACAGTCGTCCACGCTGGTATTGGTATATCTGGGGTATCATATTGGCTTCTAAAAATACCGAATAACTGTGTCAAGTGCCACTAATAATATTTCAATGTTGCGCTTTCTGCAATCATGTGCATCTCTTTCACTTCTCGTTCGGTAAAAAAGTCTGTTTGCATGATAGCATGGTATGTCCAATCCGGTCTCCCGTTGGGTACTTTATCGTGGATATGCTTCCCTGTACCAAGTGCCAGCCTGTATCTACAACGCAATAAATTTTGCCTAATGACGATTACTGCAGTCGGTATCCGGTGCATGGTGAGGTTCACTTGTCGTGAATATTTCCATAGCGATACCACATCATTTCATCATCATATTCGTGAAGACTTCTTTTGTGGATTTTTGGCTCCTTGATTTCGCCATTTATTTGAGAATGTGTCTCATTTACACGATTAGCAGTCTTGGGTCTATTGCCGTTGCCTTTGAATCGCCCAAAGACCGATTTTTCTGGCGCATCCATCTTCGAATGTGTCTGATATAACTTTGAGTCATTCGTTATTATTCTGGATTCTATTCGTGAACTGATCTTTCTTGTAGTTACTTTAATACATCCTGACTCGATATGCGCAGGGATCATTGATCATTTTGACCTCTTGTCAGGGCTTGCTCCGTATCTAAGATCGTTCGGGCCATAATCTAGGTATATCTCTGCCTTCTGCATGGCTCGGGGGAATCTTTCCCTCATGGGCTTCTCTGATTTCTACAGGTTAACTTGTTTCACATTGACGCCTGGATCTTTTGGGATTGTTGCCGAGTCTTGTTTTAAAGCCTTCAGTGATCTGCTAGTATATTCTTCTCCACAATGCATTGATGTAGATTTAAAGTGTGGATGATTTTCGGACTGTCATCATCGAATTTTGTTGTTGGCGTCCCCGGCCGAACGGTTGACGAGTTAGTTTCATTGTATAGTATTCTGGATTAATGTGGTTCATTGTGGGGGTTGGTCTTCATCTGACTTTTCTTTGGTTCTACCCTCCCAGCTTTTTTGAACTTTGAAGTTTCTGATTGTGATTATTCCTGGTCTGGCTGTTTGGTCTGGTTCTCCGTGGACGGTGCTTGCACCCAGATTGTTTGCTTCTGGATCGAGCTGATAAATTGGTGGTATATTCTGCTGCGGGCTCTATTAGTCTGCGTGTCGAAGTACTCTCGCGCGGTATCAGCCTGTCTCGAATTTCTCGCCTCTGTGAGTTGATCGTAGTTTTTTCAGAAAAATCTCGTCAAGTTCCTCAGTCCGAAATGCCAGCCGGATTGGAAGTAGTGGTGCAAGATTCACCGCTTTGGCAATGTCCACGCGTATCTGGGATTTCACTTTGCCATTCATTGGGCGGTCTGGCAATCTCATTATTGACCTCGGCTTCCCTTGGAAGTTCATTGGTACTGATTAACCATCTTGAGTTGCTGCCTCTCTTGGGAAACATCCCACATCTACCAGGAAACTCGTCATCCGTCCACTGGCATCCGTGTATCACTATTAGAAATAAATCCTTGCAATATCTCAGGAAATTCTCTCCTGAGGTTTCTCAACCTTAGTGTAAACAGGAACATTGTTGCTTGTCAAGTTGTCCCTCTTGCTGATCCCTGGCTTCTCCTATTTCGAACACAATTGGACGTGTGTCTGCCTGGTGTTTCGAGTGTGCGAATAGCATGTCCGATGTTGTTGTGCGCGATCATAACAACCTTGCTGGTGTGCGCTGAAATGGTGAAGTCCGAACGTTTATGTAAGGCGAGCGACCAAGGCATTGTATATCGTCTCAAAGTATTTACTGGATGCGTAACTTCTAACATCCAATCCATTATTCCTTAATGCTTCCCCATCTCTAGGTGTCTGCATTTAGCTCAAATCCCAACCTTTGTGGGATTGCATTAAGCCTGATTTCACTGTTCAATTTCCATTGATACAATATATATAAACACAGTTATCTGTGTCTATGCACTTTACGTTTTTCTGTCGGTAAGACCACAACATGTTTTCTTGTAGTTTGGCAACTTATTCCATAACCAATAGGCGTGGTCTCCTGCTAGGCATTTCAGGCTGCCTATTATGTATTACAAACTATAATTACAACCGGGCCTCGCTTCTTTTTTAGTTAGGTTTCACGGGTTCTTCCCACAGTGTCCTTGGGGTTATTTCAGACCTGTTGATGGTACCTGTTGTTTTCCCGAGGGGTAGATACTGTAAGCACACTACGTGCCTCATCTTGTTCATTGGGATATCTCGGGGCTGCTCCGAGTTTCCTCATGTATGGTTGTTTAGTCAGATAGTATAGTCTTTCGTCCTCTCTTAGGTGGTATTATTCCGGAGAGTTTTATGCAATTTTCATTCTTCTGGCAATTCCGCGGTTTATTCAATCTTTTAAGTTTCTCTGACTGACGCTTCGCTTTGCCATTGAATCGCGGAGATTTTACGTATGCTGCATCATTTTTCTTATAAGGTTTCTTATGCTGGGAGATTTTCCCAAATTCTCGGTTCTACCGATGGTATTATGAGCTTTCCGATCAAGCTCTCGTTGTGGTGACGTGGGTTGTTTGCGTTGCTTCTGTTTCACTGACGCATACTTACAATCGATTTTCGTCGGGCAAAACCGCTAGAAACCTCATTGCAGGCTGTCTGGTCAATGCGACCATAGGCCAATCGATTTGTATGCTGGTTGAAAGCCGCGTAACGCATTAGTTCTGGCTTGCTGGCTTCATGTGTCATGAGCCAATCGATTGTTTTATGCTGTGGAAGACCGCCTTAAACTACTGTGGTTACGGAACTCTACTGCGTTCTAACCTGAAATCATTTTGTCCGATCCACGGTATAACTCGTGGTCCCGTTCCCTGATGCTTTTTCTGGCTAGAAGCATATAAACCTCATTATCATCAATATTATCATTTGTCGTTAGCCGAGCTAACCTGTTCTCTCCTCTGGATTCTAATTCGAGTTTGTTAGATACGTTAATCTCTGTTCCGAATTAACTGCAAACGTAGTTGTTTTTGGCCGATTATTATTATTATATTGTTATTGACATTACCCATCTGATTCTGTGGACAGAGAACGCATCAATATGACCAAATTTCCACATTATGACACTTTACTTACCCTGTCGAATTTACCTCATCTCTCTGTACATTATTATTTCGATAATATTATTATTATTATTACTTAGAAACCTCGATTGAATTTCTATTATTATTATTATTATTAAATTATTATTACCTGAGAATTCCCCGAATTTTGTTTGCAAACTGACGCTACATGTCCTTTCGTTTACATTATCGCAGCTTAAGTCCGAACATTTGCAATCAATAGCGAGATGGATTATTTCTCCCACATCTGTACATAATTTATCCCCTGGTGAATTACCCTTTACTAGTACAACTTTGATAGATGTCCTCTTTTATACCAATAAAACACTCGATATCAGATTTATTCGCGCTAACTGCAAAATATTTACTTTCTCTATACTAACTTTCAATTAAAACCGCTTTTCTCGTTAACTCCTCAAAATTATCGCCTATATGCAAACTCATGCATTTCTCATTGCCGATGATAAACCTGCCAAATGGTTCTTTAACTAATGCAAGGGTAGCCTCATTCCAACGGGCTCTATCTCCAAATGCTCGTCAGCCAGCATCATGATTTGATACGCAAATTCTCCAACATGCTCACCCGTATTCTGTCGCTATTATAAAATTGCTGTCGTAATATTCTTTGGCTCCCCCGGTAAAATCTAATTAGTCAATGCTACTCTGAGCTCATTCCACGCTACTGTGTTTGCCTAAATGACATCATTATTTTTCACGCGCCATACCTTTTAGATATAAGGGCAATCTTAAAATCATAACCGGTTCAGAGAAGACCATAATGCTCTCGCCATTGAAAATATTCGACATAAAACTCAGGAAATTCACCTGGATTTCCATTAATAAGGTTTTACGGGTATAGTTGGGTATCCATAAAATCCGCCGCTGGTGGTTTGCTCTGTAGATATTAACATTCGGAAAATTATTACATGGTATGTTATTAATTATTCGGTAATATTATTTAATAGATTCTGTGCATCTGCATTTGTCTATTTCTAATACCCTTCTGAAATTTTGCAATCTACGATTTCGTAGCTCAATGATTTAAAAAAAATTCAATATCTGTCTTAATTTTTCAAAACCGCCGCTTACTCCCCCGATTTATATCACGTCGGGCTCACCAAAATGTTAAGATCAAAAAGTGGGGGACTAACGCATCTTAACACAGTTCGTTTATCTGACTCCAATAAAATTATAATATAAATATATTCAAATATAAACTAATCAAAATATAAAAAGTCGTCGTGGTCCTATGCAAATAATAAGGCAAAGACAAATTATTTACCTATAAAATTTATTGGCGTCAACAACAAATTTACAACGTATAGTGTACAGTTTAATAAATATACAGATAACTGGATCAAAGAATCCCTGCAAATGCCCGCAGAAGCGATGGTCACTATGCAAGACGCAACGACTTAATCCTATACGACAAGAGGGTAAGTAGATTTGATTTGGGGCACCCGAGTATCCGAAAGCGTCAACTACTTTGGACACTACTTGATTTTAATTTAATTAAATTTAATTAGAAGCCGGATTTAAGAATCCGCTTTAAAAATAACTTTCTTTAATAAATAAAATAACACGTAACACAATCCTGATAAATCGTATCCCAAACTAAGAATTATCTTCCAACTGCCTGATTCTCCAATTGGTTTTGATTTGAAATAGGTTTTCTCGCCAAAATATTTGTTGCTAGGGATCAATAATATCTTTGCTTTCGAACTAATTGGCCTCGATTTCAATTGAACTCGTTCAGTAATGTCTATGTTGATTTCCCTTTGAATTGATTTTTCTTCAAAACATAATTTGTAAATAAATAACAATATTGATCTTTGTTTTGGATGGGTTGGATTTCTTCTAATCTGCTTAAAACATTTCGATTTTCCTCTAATT
>CM039680.1:129671179-129696179 GCA_022537955.1 Schmidtea mediterranea
TATTGATATCAATAATAACTTTGTAGTTATTCACCCGTTATTGAAAATTATTATCCATGAGCCGGGATTTTCCCTTATTCGTATCGAGCATGTTACAATTACTTGTCGGAGTCTTAATGCTCTAACTGTTTTACTTTGGGATTTTTAAATTTTATAGTTAATTTTTCTTGTGGGGATCGATAATTTTACTGTTTGGGATAGGTAAACTCCGTGCCAGCTTCAGACTCGATAATTCAATTTAATTTATTCCATTTCATCCTTGTGGTAATTCACCAATCTTGCTTTGGTTTTTTTATATTATCTTTTTCTTTAGGAGGTGATAATTCTAATTACCTCGCGATTATATTGTATGCCAGCCAACGCTTAAGTCGAACTCAAAGTATGTGATATTCGCGTTCCGGGTTCGAGCTGGTCTTATTTACCACTTTTACGGCCTGTATTGGGTTGGTTCAACACCTCTGGTTATAGATTTCCGTTTCCTATCACTATCAATACCACTAGTCTGTGGTTCTTGCTCACAAAAGTATGTGAAATAAGGCCGCGTTTTGCCCCCATCATATGGAAACTTTACCTTTTCCGTAAAGTTTGCTGTTTTGATATAACCAAGCGAATTATATCACTTCCCATTGGCTTCTCATTTTGATATATGAATGAACTTCTAAACCTACTCCGTTTTGTGTGATAAGTTATCAATTACTCTTTCTCTTTTCCATCATCTAAATCAACGTCATTTCGCTTTCCTCTGTTGAAGAAGTGAAATTGGTACTTTTCATTTGGAAGTAAATTGCTTCATGAAATATTCTAATGATCCGTCTGTACGCTGTTCATCCAACATTCGACATTGTGCTTGTCGCATAGTAAGAAATCTCAACGCAATATGTTAACGCCATTATGCAACTTATTATTGTCGCAAACGTCACTGTTTTAGGTAATTGGTCTCGATTCTCAATGGATATCTTTTCAGAATCGTTCCTTCGAATCCTTATCTGGTTTTTCTCTTTAATATTATTTTTGGATACTCCAATTTGGCCGTCTGCTTCTCTTTGATTGTTGATTTTTGATACTTCGTCTTTTGTTAGTGTCCGTTTTTGTTTTGTGGCGGAGCACACTTTTTGCATCGATTTACGTGTACCTACATAGTTCGGCTTTCTTGTTAGCTACCAATTGCAACCCACATTAGTTTTGTGCTTAATACCTGACTACGGTCCTTTGAAGATTTTCCTCATCAACTTTGTTGTGGAAAGTCCCTTCTTATTTGAGTGGCTTTCCACCATGCGAATCCCCAACTTGGAATCCATGATCTTCGCTTTTCGATCATAATATTCCTTCATTGTTCTCTGATTATATTTTTTATTGAGAGACCGCCTTTGCCCACGCTTCTTGCAATCTTTCTCTCATTTCAAATAGGTAATTAGTTTCAATCTAAATTTTGCGTTTGCTTTGATAGAAAAATCAAATGCCCTGGCATTTTACTGTGTCCCATATACATGGGTAGAAGGGTGTTTCCCCTTCACCGAATGCACCGAATTCCGTATGCAACAAAACGATGGTATATGCACATCCAATTCGGTTTGTCCGGAATTTACGTATGACGGCAACATCGTTGCCAAGTTCCTTGAACCTTTCCACGAATCATCTGTCTGGGGGTGGTAGGAGATGTGTTTAACCTCAATATACCGAAATAGTCCATTGATATTTTGAGGAATTGCTCATGAAGTCCTTTCCCCTATCGTTTCATAGCTTTGAAGGCACTCCATATCTGAATACTTTGCTCAACAAAATATCTTGCTATAGTATCTGCCTTTGATTTGGATCGGGAGAAACTTGGGCCATTTAGTGAGATAATCCCAAAAGACCGTATAAAATTTATTTCCCATGCTGATTCTTTGAACGGACCCAATAACGTCCATGGCTTGTCATTCTCCATCGGGGTGCGATGTACAGGCATTGGTATTTTAACGGTACACTGTGACTTTTCCATGTTCCTCCTGTAAACATATCTTGCAATGTTTTGGGCACCCATTGTTTAAACATCTTTTTTCATATCTGGCCAAAAAATTATTTCGCTTTTAATCTAGACAATGTATGTCGTACGAAAGATGCCTCCCAAAGCTCCATCATGATATTGGTAAGCAATATAAGGTTCCGTACTTACTTTGGTACCAATATCACATTAACTTTGGTTTCGCACGTATTTAATGGAACTTTCTTCAAGATAAACTTTCTTCTATTCTTTTCCAGTACTTTTGAAATTCATTTGGTACTGCTTTGTCTCTATGGCTTGTCTGATCATATTTATTCTCACATCACACTTTTGTGCTCACACTAATCTGACAAGGTGTTCGCTTCTCTTGTTACACAAAGATTGTTCTTCCAATCTACTTCCTTAAATCTTCTTTTCTTGGTTTTCTTGTTCCCATTCGTGATTAGGGCCATCGGCATTAACCATTTGCCTTCCCTTTTCGATAAACGTTTCAATATTTGTACGGCTGTAGTCTCAGAGCCCATCTTACTTAACTTTGATGCTTTCATCTCTTTGTTTCAATAACATGTAATGGTTATGATCAGTATAAAAATGACTTTTCTGCCCCATAGGTAATGACTAATTTTCCACTGCAAACACTAGAGCTAACGCTTCTAATTCAATAACTGCCCATAGCTCATTTGTTGTGGCTTTTATCCTCTACTTGCATATGCAACTGCATATATTCATCTCCAATTTCATCTTGTTGTCCATACTGCACAATTCTCCTAGTACTGGCATCTGTCATCACCATAAATTGTCTCTTGAAATCTGGAATCTCAAATGGTGGTTTTACCAAAGCATCTTTTAAATTGTTGAAAGCTTGTTGTTGCCGTCTCCCCAATCAATTTTACTCCTTCTTTGCTAGGACCGTCAAAGGAAATGCAACGCGGGAAAAATTTTAATGGAAATTTTGCGATAATACCTCCGTCAACCTAAGAATCTTTGATTTGTGTTGGACATTCGTGGCTGCGGGAAAGTTTTTCACTTTCTCTGTATTAGCTGGGTCTGGTTTTACACAATCATGAAGATGTCACATGTCCCAAATAGATCACTTCTTGCTCTGCCCATTTACATTCTGGGTTTCATCTTTGGAGATTAAGCCATTATTAAATACTTTTAAAAATGTCCTCTAAATGTTCTAGATGTTTATCTAAGTCTTCCCGAAAATTATATATCATCGATATACACCATGCATGATTTGCGTCCAATCACTTATATTCATCCCTCTGAATGTTGGAGGGGCCCTTTTAATCCGTAATGGCATCACTAAGTACTCGAATGTCATCGGCTGTTAGAAAAGCTGTCATCGTTATCGAATTTCACTCTTTAATTTGGTAAAAAACCGTTTTGTGCATCCATCACAGTGAAAAGTCTCGTATTTTTCATTTTATCATATATATTAGTCTAACAGTGGCAGCGGTGTGATTATCACTACAGTCTGCTCATTTAATTTAACGATATCATTACATAATCTTACCGACCCGTCCTTTATGCTAACAACCACAAAGCGGAGAAGAATAAGGAGATTTCTTGATCCTATATTTTAATTGTACTTTTGCATTAATTTAATTTGTTATTTACTGGTTCTGTACTTTGTGGATTCTATAGGGTTGATTTTAATAGCGTTTAGTTTCAGTTAAATAATTTCATGTCTAATATATTTTACTTGCCTAAGTCATATTCATGTTTTGCCAAACTTGGGTCATATTTTTCCGTAATAATGATTCAATTGATATTTTCCACTTCTCGTGAAGGGCTTGCTATCACAATTTGGAGCATCACTATACTCTATTCTGGATCTTTTTCCTCTTCGTGCACTGACATTATTGCACTTTTCTTAGGTCTTTTTAGTTTCACAATTTTCCCCACTTCGTGATTGGATACAATTCTCAGCGTTTTGTTATCCATATTCGCGATTTCTGATCGGGATTCTTTCTCCCCGTTATAGTTGCTTAATATTTGTGTCATAGGATATATACTTACGTCGCAAAATTCCGCTGTTGGTTCGAAGATGACATACACCTTCCATTCTTGTGAGTCCGCCCACAAAACAAATGTTTCTGTTCGCGGTGGTATGGTTAACCACCCGGTCTAGGAAACACCACATTATATTATATGATTCCTCTTCCTTCCCGTTATTTTAACCAACTCGCCAGGTTGCAACAATCAAATACAATGTCTTTCAACTTTTTGAGTATATCCCTACCCACAATGCATTCTGCCCATGCCATTCTCTGGTGACTTTGTCATGCCTGAACTTTGGTCACAAAGTTCAATTCGCAATTCTAATATTCCTATGACATTTCGATTTGCTTGACCGTTACTCCTGGTCGCTGTTGTCAAAGTGGGGAGCAATTGCTTGCAATTCCGTTTCATTAACAAATTTGCTTCTATCATTGTCAAATCTGATCCTGAGTCAATCAGTGCATGGACTGTATGTCTATTGACTTTTCATTTGATTGTTGGTTTAATTCGCCAAATTTCCTGTGGCTACCATACATATCGATGAATTCCAAAACGTTTTCTCTTGATTCTTTGCTTCAAATTCGATTCTTTTGCTTCTGGCTGACTTTGTTCGTCATAACTTTGTTTTAATTTCTCTAATGTACTAAAGGGTATGCTGGTACTTTTCCATGGTTTTCATTCCCATTGTGGGGCATTGTTCGTATTGTCTTTCACGTTTTGGCCATGGTGAAAATGGAGTCTTTTCCAAATCTGTTCTATCATCATAGCGATATAGATCTCTTTGCTCGATCTCCCTCGTATGATCTTTTGTTGGCCTCATACGGGGGTCAAATTTTTTGGTAAAGTTCTGTTTTTCCTCTTTCTCCGCTGTGAAAGGGTACTGTATAATTTTCGCTTTCAAAATTTGAAAATTCGGTTTTTTGTTGTCCTGGTTTTGATACGTGTAATCTCGGGCTACGTTTGCCTCTATGTTACCTCCCTCGTCAGAATTGTCATCGTCTCGATGACTAAATCCTCGTCCCACTCTCTCACTATTTCGTGCTTGATTAAATTTCTCTGCTTCATCATTTTAATTTCCTTGTTATGATGTCTGAATACTGCGAAATCTGCACATAATGGGCACATTCCCAATAATAGCTTCCAAGACCATCCTCCGATCTTGAAGATACTATACGTGGATAATAGTTGTGATGCATGATTTTTAATTATCATAAATATTGCATATATTCCTGAACATCCTGCTACAAAAATGCCAAAACTCGTAAAATCTTCCCCAGATTTTCCTTATTACATTGACGCTGCTTGTCTGTAAGATTGGTCCGAATAATAAATTAATAATCCGGTTTTCATCATAGTGCTTGTAGATCTAGTTATTATTTCTGTAAACCCCTCGATACGCACTTGTGGAAAAGCAATAGCTCTCCTGGCTTCCTCTATTCTTCAGGAGTGTATACAACCTCCCTTAGACCAATTCATTTAGAGTCTGAATTCCACTTTTGATGTCACTTGAATAGCTTGAAGTATTTCTACTGGCTTGATGGTGGTTTCCGATCTGGTAAATGTTATCCAGTGATTGTTTATCTTGTAAGCGGTGACATTGCCGATTACACGTCGATTTCTGGGTTCTTCCCTTCCTTTAAGATCTATGCGTCACAGGTGCCACGAAACGTAGCTTACTGTATAACACTGGAGTTCCAGAGTGCATTTCATACTTGGCAATTTCAACTTCAACTATCTTTGCATTAAACTGTAGATGCCTCACCCAATCCCTGCCGAATGTTCCATGTTCCATCAACATTGGCATTATTAGGTCTGGGTTTGCCACAGAAATTGCTAATCTATTTCGTATTATTTCTCTTTCAACCGACAATCGTTCAATACTACCTCTTGTACTCTCTTGCATTTGCCTTTGCAAATCATGATACAAGAAATCAATTTTGTTGTTCACGTATTTTATAATTTTGACATCTGAGTATGCATCTTTTCGCTGCCTGGTATATATTTATGAGATAATATTCCCTTGTAATTGGTTTCATAAACCGTTGTACTACATGTTCATCTTTGTCCTTTTCTTGACCAGACGTATGGCATCATTAGGGCTTTGGACACTAGCACAATGGTGTGCTTTTTTCAGAAAATATTCCCTCTCTATTGATTTGCTGCATTTTCTTTTCACCCCATACTCCATCTTGGTATTTATGGCTCGTAATTGTTGTCCATTTAACCTTTGTAAAGGCTGTTTTCTTTAGATATCCCAATTCGCAAAATTCTTTATGGTGAGTACACGAGTGTAGCAGCTCCGTTCTACAATATCCCAACTTTACATTGCATTCCGATGGTCACATTTTTCCTGATGCCACCTCAAATGTTCCTTCTACTCTCGTATTCTATGTTGAATAATCTTCGACGTCTACTATACTGTTTATCATCTCTGCCTCTGTTTTGGTTCTGCCACACATTGATCCATCTGCATCTATGGGACCTCCCCTGGTGATAGTTATCCCAGTTTTTCGACTTCCGCTGAAATCGTTACTTCGTTGTCTATTTTGAGGTACTGGTACGAAATGCATTTATACAGTCATCCACTGTAATTGGTACTTCTGGGTATTCAATTTGGCTTCTAAAAATACCGAATAACTGTGTCTGCCACAATAATATTCAAATGTTGCTTTCTGCAATCTGCACTCTTTCACTCTCGTTCGGTAAAAATCTGTTTCTTGATAGACATGGTATTCCACATCCTCTCCCTTGGTTACTTTATCTGGATATGCTTCCCTACAATCCACTGTATCTACCAACGATAAATTTTGCCTAATGACGGATTACTGCAGTCGTATGCGTCATTGAGTTCACTTGTCGTAATATTCCCATCATTACCACATCATCATCATCATATCGTGAAGCTTCCATATGGTGATTTGCTCCTTGATTTCCGCCATTATTTGAAATGTTCTCATTTAACACATACGTTGTTTTGCCGTTCTTTGATCGCCCAAAACCGATTTTCTGCCATCCATTCTTCGAAATTGTCTGATATAACTTTAGTCATTCTATCTAGTTCTGGATTTATACGTGACTGATCTTTTGTATTACTTTAAATACATCCTTGAACATCATTTGCCAGGATCATTAATCATTTTGCCTCTTGTCAGGCCTTCTCCGATAAATCGTTCGGCATATCTAGTATATCTGCTCCTCTATGGCTCGGGAATTTCCCTCATGGCTTCTCTGATTTCTACAGTTAACTTTTTCACATTTACGCCTGGATCTTTTGGATTTGCCAGTCTTGTTTTTAAAAGCTCAATGATCTGCTGTAATCTTCTTCCATCATTGATTTAAATGTTGGATGATTTCACTATCATCATCATTTGTTTTTGCTATCCCCGCCAACGCTTGACGAGTTAGATTCTGTATTGTATCTGGATTTAATTGTTCATTTGGGGGTTGGTTTCATCTGACTTTTCTTTGGTTCTACCCCTCCCATCTTTTTTAACTTTAATTTCTGATTGGATTATTCCTGTCTGGCTGGTGGTCTGGTTCTCGTGACGTGCTTGCACCCACATTGTTTCTTCTGGATCGAGCTGGATATTGTATTTCTCTCGTCCTCTATTATCTGCTGTCCGAATACTCTCTCGGTATCAGCTTCTCTAATTCTCCTCTGTGATTGATCATAGTTTTCAAGAAATCTCCATTTCCCATCCAAATCCACCGGATATGGAGGTAGTGGTGCAAATTCACCCTTTGGCAATTCCACCTGTACTGGTTCACTTTCCATTTCTTGGCAGTTGGCAATCTCATTATTGACCATGGCTCCCTTGGAAGTTCAATTGGTACTATTAACACTTGAAGTTCCTCTCTGGGAAACATCCCACATCTACCAGGGAATATCGTCATTCGTCCACCTGACATCCGTGTATCACTATTAGAAATAATCCTTGCAGTATCTCCGAAAATTCTCTCCCCTGAGTTTTCTCACCTTGTGAAAACAGGAACATTGTTGCTTCAATTCCCTCTCCGGTATTCTGATTTCTAACCACAAGGACCTTGTCTGCTGGTTCATGGCGAATAGCCATGTCCATTTTGATACATAACAACTTTGCTTGTGCCTGAAATGTGAAGTCCTTTTAATAAAGGCGCACCAATGGCATTTATATCTCTCAAAGTATTTACTGGATGCGTAATTCTAACATCCAATCCATTATTCTTTAATGGCTTCCCCATCTCTAGGGGTTTGCATTAGCTCGATCCCACCTTTGCGGATTGCGTTGAGCCTGATTTAACTGTTAATTTCCATTTCAGTTATCATAAACACATTAATCTGTGTCTACACTTTACTTTTTCTGTCGGGTAAACCACATCTACAGTATTATTGTAGTTTTGGCAATATTCCTACTCAATAGCGTGTCTCCTCTAGCATTTCAGCTCCATATTTATACAACAATATTACAACCGGGCTCGCTTCTTTTAGTGTTCACGAGTTCTCCCACCATTTCCTTGGGGTTTATTTCAACCTAATGCAGCATTTTCCCAGGTAATACTGTAAACACTACTGCCTCACTTGTTTCATTGCAATCTCGGGCTTGCTCCGATTTTCCTCATTAGGTTTTTTATCAGATAATAATAGTCTTCATCCCTCTCTAGGTGGCTATTATTCCGAGAATTTTATCAATTTCAGCTTCCTCAATTTCCTCTTTATCAATCTCTTTAATTTCTCTACCTACCTCGCTTTCCCATTGATCGCGATATTTTACTAATGCTGCACATTTTTCTATAATTTCCTTTCTGGGAGATTTCCCAATTCTCGTCTACCGACTGGTATTTCGACTTTTCCATCAACATCTCTTGTGGATGAGTGTTTTTGCTGCTTCTGTTCACTGGACCATATTACATCGATTTTTCTCGGCAAAACCGCTAAAACCTCATGCAGGCTTCTGGCTCATCGACCATAGCCAATCGATTTTATCTGGTGAAACGCTAAACCAATTATTCTGGCTTTCTGCTCATGTCCATAGCCAATCGATTTTTACCTGTGAAACCGCTAACCAATACTGTTGGTTACGAACTCACTGTTCTAACCTTGAAATCATTTTCCGATCCACGGTATTAAACTCGTGGGTCCGTTCCCTGATGCTTTTTCTGGCTAGAAGCATATAAACCTCATTATCATCAATATTATCATTTGTCGTTAGCCGAGCTACCTGTTCTCTCCTCTTGGATTTCTAATTCGAGTGTTGTAGATACGTTAATCTCTGTTCCGAATTAACTGCAAACGTAGTTGTTTTTGGCCGATTATTATTATTATTATTGTTATTGACATTACCCATCTGATTCTGTGGACAAGAACGCATCATATGACCAAATTTCCACATTTATGACACTTTACTTTACCTGTTCGAATTTACCTCATCTTCTCTGTACATTATTATTTCGAATAATTATTATTTTATTATTACTTTGAAAACCTCGATTGAATTTCTATTATTATTATTATATTTAAAATTATTATTACCCTGGAATTTCCCCGAATTTTGTTTGCAAACTGACGCTACATGTCCTTTCGTGTTACATTTATCGCAGCTTAAGTCCGAACATTTGCAATCAATAGCGAGATGATTATTTCTCCCACATCTGGTACATAATTTATCCCCTGGTGAATTACCCTTTACTAGTACAATCTTGATAGATGTCCTCTTTTATAGCAATAAAACACTCGATATCAGTTTATTTCGCGCTAACTGCAATTATTTACTTTCTCTAAGACTATTTCATTAAAAAACCGCTTTTCTCGTTAACTCCTCAAAATTATCGCCTATATGCAAACTCATGCATTTCTCATTGCCGATGATAAACCTGCCCAAAATGGTCTTTAACTAATGCAAGGGTAGCCTCATTCCAACGGGCTCTATCTCCAAATGCTCGTTCAGCCAGCATATGATTGATACCAAATTCTCCAACAATGCTCACCCGTTATTCTGTCGTCTATTATAAATTGCTGTCGTAATATTCTTGGCTCCCCCGGTAAATTCTATTATCAATGCTACTCTGAGCTCATTCCACGCTACTGGGTGGTGTTTGCTAAAATGAATCATTTCATATTTTTCACGCGCCATTACCTTTTAGATATAAGGGGCAATCTTAAAATCATAAACCGGGTTCAGGAGAACCTAAGCTCTCGCCATTTGAAAATATTCGGACATAAATCAGGGAAATCACCTGATTTCCATTATAAGGTTACGGGTATAGTTGGGATTCATAAATCCTCCGGCTGTGGTTGCTCTGGTAGTTATTCACATTCGGAAAATTATTAACATTGGGTATGTTATTATTAATATTCGGTAAATTATTCATTTTAGATCTGTGCATCTGCCAATTTTGTCTATTTCTAATACCTCTCTGAAATTGCAATCTACGATTTCGTGCTTCAATGATTTAAAAAAAAATTCAATTATCATGTCTTAATTTCAAAACCGCCTTTTATCCCCCGATTTTATATTCACGTTTTCTTTTTCAGCTCACCAAAATGTTAAGATCAAAAGGTGGGGGACTACTATTTAACACAGTTCGTTTTATCTGACTCCATACAAATTTAATATGAAATTATATTCAAATATAAACTAATCAAAAATAAAAAAGGTCGTCGTCGTCCTAATGCAAATAAATAAGCAAAGACAAATTATTACCTATACAATCTTATTGGCCGTCAACAACAATTTAAACGTATTGTGTACAGTTTATATGATATACAGATAATGGATTAAATGATTCCCTGCAAATGCCGCAAGAAGCTCGCATGTCACTATGCAGACGCAACGACTTTGTCCTATACGACAGAGGGTAAGTAAAGATTTGATTTTGGGGCACCCCGAGTATCCGAAGCGGTCAACTATTTGACACTACTGATTTTAATTTAATTAATTTAATTAGAACGGATTTAAGAATCCGCTTTTAAAAAAATATTTCTTTTAATTAATAAAATAAACGTAACACAATCCTGGATAAATCGTATCCCAACTTAAGAATTATTCCTTCCAACTGCTGTGATTCCCAATTGGTTTGATTGAATAGGGTTTCGCCGAAATAATTTGTTTGCTAGGATCAATAATATCTTTGCTTTTCGAACTAATTGGCTCGATTTCAATTTTGAACTCGTTTCAGTAATGTCTTTATGTTGATTTTCCCTTTGAATTGAATTTTTCTTGCAATACGATAATTGTAATAAAATAACCTAATATTGATCTTTGTTTTTGGAATTGGGTTTTGGATTTTTTTTATCTGCTTAAAATCAATTTCGATTTTCCTTCTAATTCAATAATTCCAAATTTCTTCCTTTGTCGTTTTTAATTAATTCTGTTCTCACTTTTTCAATTATTTATATTCTCGTTTAACTCGTCCGCATTAGATTGTTTTTGGATCGCTCAATTAATAATTATTTTCTGTATGGCCCCGTATACTAAAAAATTAGTCCTCTATTTATATTATTAACAATTACTGAATTACACACATTTTAGACCTGCCGCTCATCGGAAATCCAAATTTGGTTAATTTTCCGATGACGCATTTTCCATTTTTTAGCAATTTTTCAATTGCTTATTCTAATTTAATGTAATTGTTTCTTGACGTCACTTAAAACGCATCACGCATATATTTATTTATTTTTTTTTTTTTTTTTTAAAACACGTCCTTTTAGTGACGTCAGAATGACTCAGACTATATATTTTTTTTGAAGGCTAAGAGCCTGTACTTAACATTAGTATTATTATTATATTATTATTTATATTACTATAAAAATATTTTTTATTATTTTATTTTATATTACTATAATTTAATATTTTTTATTATTATTATATTATTATTAATATTGTTATTATATTATTAATATTATTAATAATATTTTTTATTAATTATTATTAATATTATTATTTTTTATTCATTATTCATATTTTATTATTATTATTATTATTATTATTATATAATTAAATTTTTATTATTATTTTAATATTATTATTAATATTGTTGTATTATTATTATTTTATAATATTGTTGTTATTATTATTATTATATATTATTATTTTTATTATTACTTATTATTAATTAATTTATTTATTATTTATTTATTATTTTATTATATTACTTTAATTTGTAAATTTTATTCTATTTATTATTATTTTCAAGGTTATTGATGAGTCATAATATTTATTTCAAGGTCATTTAAAATAGGTCAATGTCATAGTATTTTTAAACATTTATAATTTTAATATACTACTTATTTTTTATAAGTAGTGTTTTTATTATTATTATTAATTTTTTATTATTATTATATATTATTATTATTATTATTACTATAATTAATATTTTTATTATTATTATTACTATAATTAATATTTTTATTATTATTATTAATATTATTATTAATATTGTTGTTATTATTATTATTATATATTATTATATTTTATGTTTATTAATATTTTTATATATATTTATTTTTTATCTATTATTAAAATAAAAGTTTTATTATTCATTATTTTTTCATTATTATTTTATATAAATTTTCACAAAGTATATAAATTAATATTGAATAGAAAAAGTTTGTTCAATTGTGGTTCATAGTATAGAGGGATAGAACAATTGTAAATATTATAAAAGCTTAAAAAATTCTATATTTTTAAGAAATATGTGGTAAATAATTCAAAACTAAATAGGCCCAAATGTTGTGTGTTAAACCATCGATATGTACAGTGTTATGGATAAAACTTTAATGAAAATATGTGTTATTTTTCAACATTTTATGAATATTTATTTTATGGCTATAATGTGTTATGTGTTAAATCATAAAAATAGTTCAATAGTTTATGTTTAAGATTTGAGATTGATTAAGAAATGTATATAATTTATTGATCACACACGTGTTTTTGATTGAAATTGTGTGGTTTGTTTTACGATATAAGAAAAAAACTATGGACAATTTTTAGAAATACAGTTAATTTATTCGATTATCATGGGATTAGAATTTTGATTACAAGTTGTGAGAAAGTTGTTAAATTTAGATAAACTGATTAAGTTGTAAATAATGTTATTACTTTGAAGAAATTTAAATAATACCTTTCAGCAAAATTGGTAAGAAAATAGTAGTTATTTGAGTAATACTTATTAAATTACAAGTTTTATACATTTTTGAAAGTCTTGTAGATCTTTAATAAAATTTGTTAGTATCTTTGATACGAATAAAAAAAAACAGTTTCAACACAGTAGCAATCGTAAAGAAAACTAGTACTTATCAGTTAATTAAATTTAACTAAGATTGTAAAATTAATGAAAAATTTGTTAGATTTTTAAAATTTTAAGGATTGTTAGGTAATTGTTCTATGTATTGTTGAATAAATTAATGATTTTATTCACACGCTCATAGTTTTAATCGTACAATTCTATTCATTCCTGGAAATAATCGTAAATATTTTAAATTATTCAGAAAATTGTCCAATAACACATAAATTAATAGGTAACCAAATATTTTTAATACTAGTCTTTTTAGTTTTAATTTTAATTACAAATATAATAAAAATCAATAATATTGAATACATGGATCGAACATTTCTTAGACTGAACACGTATCGCTATATTTATCAGTTCCAATTTTAATATCATTAAAATTAACCAAATCTGTATTTTTTATATTTTGAAAACCGTTAGTCAATGAAAATGTTTATGATTTCACTAAGTCCATCTTTGACTTGATATATACCCGAATAAATCTCTTTAAAATAAATTCCTCCTCTGACCTATTGTTTCCTTAAAATTAAAAAAAATCGACTCTCAACCAATCATTCCTCTTTAATGTCTTTTTTCACTCCATTATACAACTATATTCATAATTTTTAAAAGCCTATTTCAAGTAGTAATATTTACCTTTTGAATACCATATCATTCCAGTAAATTTTTTAGAAAATAATTATAAAATTACTCTCTTGCATCATTTTCATAAATAACAATATTTCCAGCCATATTCAATATTTTATAAAAAACAAAAATCATAGAAATACAAATTCAGATAATATTTTACCCCTTAAAAATAACATTTAACCAAAACCCAACCCTAAAAATTGACAACAAACTTGTTTAATTGACTATTTACTAAACTAAATTCCACTCTAAGACCAATCATTTCCCCATCAAAATAACAGCTTACTTCTTACCTCCAACTATATTTCAATGTATTTTTTTATAGAATCACCTTTAAATAAACGATATTTAGCCGACTCAGTCTTTAAAAATATCAACAATCTGTCTTAATCGATTATTTCCCTTAAATATTATAAATTTTGTTTTAGCCAATTGTTTCCACTAAATTAAAATAAAATCTCTTTAAAGACATTAATCTAAGCTATATTCATTATTTTTCATAAAAAAATTCCACGAACTTATTATTCGATATTCAACTAATAATTTCTGAAATCCCTTAAATTAGAGATTATCTCGTGACCATCCTTTCCCCTTAAAAGATTCATAAATTCTCTTCTTAAACAAATCATTTCTCTTTAAATGACAATACTTTCACTCTCTCAAAAGATTTACACACATATTGATATCTATTGACAAATCCCCCTTAAAAATATTATAAATCCTCCTCTATATTCTCCATTTAGAAATATTTACCTTTGAACACAGATATTAACCAACTTAACCCTTAAAAATCATCACAAAACTTGTTCTTAATCGATTATATCCTTAAAATATCATAAAATTTTACTCCTTAACCACTCATTTCCATTGAAATAACCATTTCCCCCAACTGCACCAATATATAATATTTTTTTAAAAACCTACAAGTAAATTTTCTTTAGAAATCTATGTTTAACGACTCTACTCCTTAATCATCATTCGAATCATATTTATATATGTATTCAACCAATCAATTCCCTTAAGAATTATCATAAAAATTTTTGAATTTTACCAATTAAAATATTTTCTTTAAAGTATTACAAAATTGTTATCATCATTTTCATCGAAAATCACCACAATTTTGTTCTGGCAACAATTTCAAGCAATTTTAAAAATCATTCAAAATGACTAAATTGAATAAAGTCTTATGTTTCCCATATTAATTATTGTAAAATATATATCATATTGCTTCTTAAAATTAATCAGTAAATCAAGTATAAATTCAATAAAAATTACCAGTCAAACCATTAGAGATATATCATGATTTTCATAACTATACTGATACACACTGACATCCCCTTACAAAATCTCTAAATCCTATACTACTTTCTGTGAATGATATCCATGAAATCAATATTAGATTGAAATGAGAGTAAATTATGAACATTAATTTAACACTTTTTTGCGTTTCACTAAAATATTTTAAAATTAACTGATTTATCAACTATATTAAATAGAAATTAAATTATAATTAAAATATCATTACTATTCAAAATCTATCATCAGATTGGATTTCTAATTTGGTAAATATTATCTTAAATTAGATGTTTCATAAACATTTTGATCCTAAATTTATTTATTATTTATTTTATTTAAAATAATCCTAAAATAAGTCTAATTCTAATAAATTTAGGAAATAATTAATTGTTGTCTAAACAATTATTAGATTTACTATTCTTATAATTTCATTAAAAATATTCAAACCTAAATCATTAAAATTAAAGAAACCATTAAAATTCAACAAAGATGATTAAAATTACTAAAATAAATACTCGTAAATCTAGATATTACTTAAATTATAATAAAATTTCCTAAAAGCTCTAACTTGATTTACATAGCTAAAATTATTTTATTTTGTCGAGTACAACCTTAATTTATTGGAAAGTGTAATTTTATTTAGTTAAATTTTTCATTGAACAATAACAATTCAACAAATGAAATTTTTAATTTAGTAAAGAATTATATTCTATAAAGAAATTTTCAGTGAAGAACGTAATATTTGGTGAGGATAGTACTTATGACTAAAATCGTTGAAATTACTGAAAAACAGTGGATAGCTAAAGATATCTCTAAATGATGAAATATCATTGATATTCTTAATAAACTTACAAGGTAATATACTTTGATGAGATAACATATATCCGAAGAGAAAAATTATTCGTTGAAGAGCGAAAAACATTCATAGAATATGGGGAAACATTAAAGAGGAAGCAATCATTAAAGTGAGAAAATTATGATTGAAGCAACAAATATTCAGTGAATCGAGGAATTGTTATTAATCAAATTGTCGGTAAATTTCTCAATGCAATGAGATGAATATCTATTAATATTGTGCAATACTTGAATAAATGGTCTGATTATTCCAATGATCAACAATATACATAAAAAGATGAAAAATATTAACTGAAAATCAATTGTACTTTAAGAGTGTATTATTACTATTTTTAAATTAAACTTTTAAAATTGAGTAGATTTCATCTGGTAATTTATTATAAAATAGGGAATATATATTTTTCGATGGATATTATGCGCGGAAGAATTAGGTTATTAAAACCAATAACCGTGGCGCGATATTTACTAATTCGGCGATATTTCAATAAATCTGTACAAATTTAATATATATATATATTATTCTTATGTATATAGAATTACTATACAAATCCAGCGTAATCATATACAAATCGGCGAATTCACAATCCTACGAATATTCATAATTGGCAATTTAATTCATATATATATATACTTATCTTATGTATATAAGAATATATACAAATCCTACGAATATTCAACAAATTATTTACGGCCAATTTTAATACTATAAATATGGTGGATTATGATACAATATAACAATAGGGAAGAATGCTGTAGGACAGTCCAACAAATAATGGAATATTAGTAACAATACAATGAATAGATGATTAATTTGGTACTTCATGATTATAAGAGAAACATTTAGTATTTTGTAATATTAAATTCAAAATCAGAAAATTGATGTATGTTTTATTAATCATTGCTTTTTATTAAAATGTTATTAATTTACTTTTAGAAATAACATCATTTTTGATGTTCTTATTTATTTTTGAATTTAAATTATTATTTTGTCAATATTACAATTGATAAAATATTTAAATTATTTTACATTGGATATTTATTTATAACCAATCAATTTATAAAAGAGATTATTCAAAATACTCTTTTAATTTGTCAACGTTTTATTTGAGTATAAACTTAGAATCAAATATTCTATTTACTAATCAATAAAAATTATTTAATAAATTTCGGAATATAATTTCCAAATATAGAATAAATTTAGAATTGAAAATAATATCATTGTCATTAGTTACATATTAAAAGTATTTAAATATAGTTTTTCGACATTAAAAACATTTAGATAATAATTTCTTAAAAGCATAGATATCCCTAATGTTCATTCAAAATTTATTATTCAATGTGTTTTTTGAATTACTATTGTAGAGACTTAGATTTGATTTCTAATATTCAGTATTTGATGTATATTCGCGAATTATATACGGCACTGTTACTTGTTTTTAATAACTTTCTTCCGCGCATAAGTATCCATCAAAATATTATCCCTATTTAATATAATTAACGCCCCAATGAAATCTAATCAATTGTTAAAAAGTCTTTAATTTAATTAACTAGTAATTTATACACTCCTTAAACGTACCAATTGATTTTTCAGTAAATATTTTCATCTTTTATGATATTTGTTGATATTGAATAATTCAGGGACATTTATTTCAAGTATTTCACAATTATTTAATTGATATTCTCATCCTCATCATTGAAGAAAATTTACGATAATTATTTAAAGGCAATTCCGATTCAGCTTTGAATATTTGTTCAGCTTTCAATTCATATTTCTTCTCACTTTAATGATTGCTTTCTCTTTAATGAATTTATTCTCTCTTCAATTAATGTTTTTCCTTATTCAATGATGTTTTTTTCCTCTTTGCAACGAATATATTTTCTCTTCGATGTATAAATTTTCCCATTCAAAGGTATATTTTACCCTTGTAAGGTTTATTAAGATATCAATTGATATTTCATCTATTGTAGATATCTTTAGCTATCCCACTGTTTTTCAGTAATTTCACATTTAGTCACTTAATTGTACTATTCACCAATTATTACTTCTTCACTGAAAATTTTCTTTATAGAATATAATCGTTACTAATTTAAATTTTCCATTGTGTCTTTGTTATTTTCATGATAATTTAAATATAAATTAATCTTCTTCAATAGATTTAGGTTGTACTGACAAAAATAAATTAAATTTTAGGGCTATTGTAAATCAATTAGAGCTTTTTGGCAATTTTATTATAATTTCAAGTAATATCTAGTTTTACGAGGTATTTATTTAGTAGATTTTAATCATCTTGTGAATTTTTATGGTTTCTTTCGAATTTTATTTGAGATTAAGGTTGATTATGTTTTTATGAAATTATTGAAGATTAGTGTTAATCGTATTAATTTTTAGGAAACAATTAATTTTCTTCCTAATTATTCAGATTCTAGATTGAATTTAGGATTATTTTTTTTAAAAAAAATAAAATAAAATAAATAAATAATAAAATAAATTTAGGTCAAAATGTTCTATGACAACATCTATTTAGATAATTATTTACCATTTTAGAATTTCCAATTCTGACTGAAGATTTTGAATAGTACATGATATTTTATTATAATTTTATGTTCTATTTAAATAGTTGGATTAAATCAGTTAATTTTAAATATTTAGTGAAACCTAAAATTTTTAATTGATTTTACAATGTAAATAAAGGGTCAATATTACTTTCATTTTCAATCTAATATTTGATTCGATATCAATCACGAAAAGTAGTATAATTTAGAGATTTTTCAAGGGATGCTCAGTGTGGTTATCAGTATAGTTATGAAAATCATTGATATATCTTCTAATGGTTGACTGGTAATTTTTTATTTGAATTTATACTTGATTTACTGGATTATTTTTAATGAGCAATATGATATATATTTTACAATAATTTAATTTACTGTGGGAACATAGAACTTTATTCGCGATTATCTTAGTCATTTTTTGGATGATTTTTATTGCTTGAATTGTTGCCAGAACAGATTGTGGTGATTTTCGATGGAAAATCGAATGATACAATTTTGTAATACTTTAAAAGAAATTCTATTTTTATTGAGTAAAACTTCAAATTTTTATGATTAATTTTAAGGGGAATTTGTTGTTGAATATGTAGTAAATATGATCGAATGATGAATTTAAGGAGTAGAGTCGCAGTTAAACATAGTTTCTAAGAATTTTACCTTGATAGGTTTTTTAAAAAAATATGTATATTTATTGGTGCAGTTGGGGGGAAACTGTTACCTCTTCAATGGAACATGATGGTTAAGAGTAAAATTTTATGATAATTTTAAGGAATACATCGTTAAGAAACAAGTTTGTTTCATTTTTAAGGGGTTAAGTTGGTTGCATACTGATGTTATCAAAGGTAAATATTTTCTAAAATGGGAAATATAGATGATTATATAATATTTTAAGGGGATTTCAAGAAATTTATTCGGCTGATATCGACTCATATGTCGGTGCATTTTTATGAAAAATAAATTGAAATAATGTCTCCGATTAATCGTCATTTAGAGGATTTTATTTTATTTTAGTTGGAATACAATTGGCTAATGACAACTTTATAATATTTTAAGGGGAAATATCGTTTAAGAACAATTTGTTGATATTTTTAGGGTACTGAGTCGGTTAAAATCATTCGCTTATTTTAAAGTTGTTGATTTCTCATAAAAAAATAATGAACTATATAGTTGGTAGGGTAGAGTTAAGTGTTATTTGATGAAATGATTGGTTAGAGTGGAATTTAGTTTAGTGAGAAATAGTCAATTAACAGTTTGTTGTCATTTTAAGGGGTGTTGGTTGGTTAATAATATTGTTATTTTAAGGGGGTAATATTATCTAATTGGTTTTTTTATGATTTTGTTTTTATGAAAAAATATTGAATATCGGCTTGGGAATTATTGTTATTTTGATGGAAAATGAATTGGTCAAGAGAAGTAAATTTTATAATCATTTCTAAAGAAAATTTACTTGATATGAATATTTGGTATTAAAGGTAAAATAGTATCTACTTGATTGGCTTTATTATAAAAATTATGATTGTTGGTTATAATGGGTGAAATACATTTGAGAGGAAATGATTCGGTTGAGAGTCGATTTTTTTTATTTTAAGGGGAAAACAATAGGATCAGAGGAAGGAATTTTTTAAAGAGGATTTATTCGGTTATATATCAATGTCAAAAAGATGGAATACTTAGGAATCGATACATTTTCTTGAACTTAACGGTTTTCAAATATAAAATTAAAGATTTTAGTGTTAATTTTAATGTATTATTGAATCTGAATAAATATACGATAGTGTTTCGTTCTAGAATTTGTTCGATTCATGTAACTTCAAGTAATTTATTTGATTTTATTATTATATTTGTAATTAAATTTAAAATAAAATTGACATAGTATTCTAAAATATTTGGTTTCCTATTATTTTATGATTGTTATTACCAATTTTCTGAATAATTTAATATTTACGTTATTTCCAGGACATGAAGAGACAATTGTAACGAATATAAAACTATGAGCTGTGGATAAAATACCATTATTTTCTATTCAAAAGTACCTTAGAACATTACTAACAATCTTAAATTTTAAAAAAATCTTAACAAATTTTTTCATTATTTAAACTTAGTTAATTTAATTAATCTGATAGTCTAGGTTTCTTTACGATTTTGCTACTGTGTTGAAACTTTTTTTTTTAATCGTATTTCAAGTACCTAACAATTTTATTAAGATCTTCAAGACTTGTCAAAATTATAATTTGTAATTTTATAGTTCATTACTCCAATAACTATAATTTTACTTACCAATTTGCTGAAGTTATTATTTTAAAATTTCTTCAAAGTAATAACATTAATTTACAAATTAATCGTTTTATCTCAAAATTTAAACTTTCTCCACAACTTTATCAAATTCTAATCCCATGATATCATAAATTACGTGTATTTTCTTAATGTCCATAGTTTTTTCTTATATCTGCGTATTTAACAAACACACATATTTCAATCAAAACACGTGTGTATCATAAATTATATACCATTTTCTTGAACAATCTCAAACTTTACATAAAATATTTGAACTATTTTTATGATTTAACACATACACATTATTAGCCATAAAATAAATATTTCATAAATTGTTTTGAAAAATACACATATTTTCATTAAAGTTTTCCGATAAACAACTGTAATTCGATGGTTTAACACAAACATTTGGGCCTAATTAGTTTTGATATTTATTTACACTTTTTCTTAAAAATATAGAATTTTTCTTTAACTTTTTTAAATATTTACAATGTTCTATCCCTCTTATACTATGAACCACAATTGAACAAAATTTATTCAATATTAATTTTATATACTTTGTTGAAAATTTATATAATATAATTGAATTATAATAATAAAACTTGATTAATATTATTTAATATAATAAAAATACAATATAATAAAAAATATTAATAAAATAATTATAATAATAATAACTTTATAATATTATAATAACAACAATATTAATAATAAATTATAAGATAATAATAATAAATAAATAATGATATAATATAATATAATAATAATAATAATTACTAAAAGAATAAAAATTAAACGAACATTAAACACATATTAATAATAATAATATAATAATAATAATAATAATAATAGTATTTTTATAAAAATTAATAATAAAATAGATAAAAATTTACAAATTTAAGTATTATAAAATATAATAATAAATAATATTTATAAAAATTATAAAAATAGAATAAAATTTACAAATTTATTAAGCTATAATAATAAAAATAATAATTAATAATAATAATATATAATAATAATAATAATAATATTAATAATAATAATAATAATTCTATAATAATAATAATAACAACAATATTAATACATAATATTAATATAATAAAAACAATATTAATAATAATATATATATTAATAATAAAAATATTAATTATAGTAATAATAATAATAATAATAATAATAATATGAATAATAATAATAATAATAATAATATTAATAATAATAATAAAATATTAATAATTAATTATTATAATAATAATAACAAATATTAATAATAAATTATAATAATAATAAGATATTATATATAGTAATAATATATAATAATAATAAAATATTTATATAGTAATTAATAATAATATAATAATATAATAATTAATGTTAAGTACAGGCTCTTAGCCTTAAAAAAAATATATAGTCGAGTCATTCTGACGTCACTAAACAGTGACGTTTTTAAAAAAAAAAAAAATAAATAAATATATTGTGATGGCGTTTAGTGACGTCAAGAAAACCAATTACTAACTTTAGATTAAGCATTGAAAATTGGACTAAAAATGGAAATGCTCATCGGAAAATTACCAAATTTGGGATTCCCGATGACCGACAGGTCTAAAATTGGTATTTTCAGTATTGCTTAATTATATAATACGAGGGATTAATTTTTAGTTAGGGGCCGATACAGAAAAATTATGTAATTGAGCCGATCAAAAACAATCTAAGCAGGGACGAGTTAAACCGAGATTAAAATAATTGAAAAAGTGGAGACGAATTATTAAAAACGACAAAGAAGAAAAATTGTGTGAATTAATTGAATTAGAAGAGAAAATCGAAATTGTTTTAAGCAGGAGATTAAAGAAGAAATATCAACCAATCCAAACAAAGAAGATCAACTACTGTTATTTATTTTCAAATTATCGTATTTTGAGAAAAATCATTCAAAGGGAAATCAACATAGACATACTGGAACGAGTTCTCAAATTGAAATCGGCCAATTTAGTTCGTAAAGCAAAGATTATTATTGATCCCTAGCAAACAAATATTTCGGCGAACTATTCAAATCAAACAATTGAGAATCAAGGCCAGTTGGAAGAATAATTCTTAGTGGGATACGATTTATCCAGGATTGTGTACGTGTTATTTTATTTTAATTAAAAGAAAGTTATTTTTTAAAGCGGATTCTTAAATCCGGCTTCTAATTAAATTTAATTAAATTAAAATCAAGTAGTGTCCAAAGTAGTTGACCGCTTTCGGATACTCGGGGTGCCCCAAAATCAAATCTTACTTACCCTCTGTCGTATAGGATAAGTCGTTTCGTCTGCATAGTGACCATCGACTTCTTGCGGGCCATTTGGCAGGATCATTTGATCCAGTTTATCTGTATATTCTATTAAACTGTACACATATACGTTGTAAATTTGTTGTTGACGCCAAATAAATTGTATAGGTAAATAATTTGTCTTTGCCTTATTTATTTGCATAGGACCACGACCGACCTTTTTATATTTTGATTAGTTTATATTTTGAATATAATTTCATATTATAATTTTATTGGAGTCAGATAAAACGAACTGTGTTAAGATCGTAGACCCCCACTTTTTGATCTTAACAATAATAATAATAATAATAATATTAATAATAATAATAATATTAATAATAATAATAAAAATATTAATAATAATAATAATAATAATAATAATAGTATTTATAAAAATTAATAATAAAATAGAATAAATTTACAAATTTATAAGTATATAAATAATAATAATAATAATATTTATAAAAATTAATAATAAAATAGAATAAAATTTACAAATTTATAAGTATAATAATAATAATAATAATAATAATAATAATATTAATAATAATAATAATAATAATAATAAAATAATAATAATTATAATAATAATAATAACAACAATATTAATAATAATATTAATAATAATAACAACAATATTAATAATAATATTAATAATAATATAAAAATATTAATTATAGTAATAATAATAATAATAATAATAATAATATGAATAATAATAATAATAATAATAATATTAATAATAATAATAAAAATATTAATAATATATTAATAATAATAATAACAATATTAATAATAATAATAATAATAATAATAAAAATATTAATTAATAATTAAATAATAATAATATATAATAAAATATTTATTATAGTAATAATAATAATAATAATATAATAATAATAATAATAATATAATAATAATAATAATAATAATAATAATATTAATAATAATAATAAAAATATTAATAATAATAATAATAATAATAATAATAATAATAATAATAATAATAATAATAGTATTTATAAAAATTAATAATAAAATAGAATAAAATTTACAAATTTATAAGTATATAAATAATAATAATAATAATATTTATAAAAATTAATAATTAAAATAGAATAAAATTTACAAATTTATAAGTATAATAATAAAAATAATAATAATAATTAATAATAATAATATTAATAATAATAATAATAATAATAATAATAATAACAATATTAATAATAATATTAATAATAATAATAAAAATATTAATTATAGTAATAATAATAATAATAATAATAATAATAATAATAATAATAATAATAATAATAATAACAATAACAATAATAATAATAATATAATTTAAAAATAGTAAATAAATAATAAAATATTGACTTAATTTAAACAAAAAAAAATTAAAGTATATTACATAAATAAAATAAAAATCAATAAATAATATTATTGACTTGATTAAAACAAAAAATTATAGTATATAAAATAAATAAAATAAAATAAAAATAAATAAATAATATTATTGACTTGATTAAAACAATATTCACTTCATTAAAACAGACAATATAATAATAATATTATTGACTTGATTAAAACAAAAATAATAGTATATAAAATAAATAAAATAAAAATAAATAATATTATTGACTTGATTAAAACAATATTCACTTCATTAAAACAAACAATTTAATAAAAATAATATAATTTATAAATAAATAATATTATTGACTTGATTAAAACAATATTCACTTCATTAAAACAAACAATTTAATAATAATAATATAATTTAAAAATAAAATAATTGACTTGATTAAAACAAACAATTAAATTTA
>CM039680.1:129701179-129895435 GCA_022537955.1 Schmidtea mediterranea
GACACTATCGCACAAAATTATGTTATGAATGCAGTGAAGTAGGGCATTTAGCAAACATCTGCCCAAATATGAAAGATAAATTGGGAAATCAACTCCAGAGAAATAATGGAGAACAGAGCAATCAAATGTATGTAAAGAGAAGAATGTATCAGTCAGAGATAAGGAAGTACCAACCAGCGGTAACAACAAGACAACAATATACGAATAAAGAAGAGAAAAAGAACGAACCAAACAAACAACTAGATATAAACTCATACCCAGTATTGAAAAGACAATGTATCGAACAAATTAGGATAATAAGGGAATTGATTGTAAAAGTAACTAAACAGGATGAAAAAATTATAATGTGGAAGCAAGTAGCAGAAAACAAATCAAGAGAGAGTGAAACACTAATGACAACAGTACTCAGACTAAAAGAAGAGGTAATGTTAGCAGAATTAAAAATAAATGAAATGAAGGAAGAGCAAGATGAATATGAGATATTGATTAGATGTACAAAATTGGTAGAGCTGAAGAAGATTAAAAGTAATATAGAGAATAAAATGGAGATAAACAGCGAAGTGTAGACGAAAAAGTCAAAAAAGATATGTATATAATTAAAAGTAGTATCGAAGTATATGTAGAATTTGATGTATAAGTGGATAAAATAAAAGTAGCAAAACAAAAATAGGTGTATATTTAGACATTAATGTAAATATTACTAAGTATCAATAAATATGTAGTTTAAAAAAAAAAAAAAAATTGAAGAAGCAGTTTAACCAGAGATAGAATGTTAAAAACATATAAAAATTTAATAAGAAAAATCAATGTCGAGGACGACATTTTTGCGAAGACCGAGGAAGATACGCCTAACGATGAAGACAATGACAACCAACAATAAAACAACGACGAAAAGGAAACAACGAAAAGAAAGGAATCGGCAAGAAAAAGAAAACTAACGGATGTAACAACAATAAAAACTATAGAAACAACAAAAACAAAAACAAAAAGACGAGATGAAGACAATGACAATCAACAATAAAACAACGACGAAAAGGAAACAACGAAAAGAAAGGAAATGACAAGGAAAAGAAAGCTAACGGATGTAACAACAATAAAAACTATAGAAACAACAAAAACGAAAACAAAAAGACGAAATATGGAAAACGCACTGTATGCCTACCGTAAATAGAAATAAATTTGAAAAATAAAATTACGACGTTACCAATGATACCAAAAACTTGGAGATTAACCTTAGCTCAACAGCGAGTAACAATCAATAAGAGAGAAAGAGAAATTATACGAATAAATATAGCAAATGAATATAACAAATATCGACGGTCAATCAAACAATCAAATATACATAGCAAGAATCGAACTAGATAAATAACCTATCGTAATATGGAAGCGACTATGTATGAGAGAAATGTCATTAAAAACAAAAGTATTACAATATCACTTTTGCGAACTCAAAAAGGATCATCGAAATAAAACAAATAACCTAACTTCAAAAACAAAATATTCCATAGGTAACGAAACGGATGATGATATAAATGCAATAACAACATAACCAATCGTAGAAAACAACGAAACAACCAAATATATATATACGCATATATGTGTGTATATGTGTGTATATGTGTATGTATATATGTATGTGTATATAAATATCACGAACTTGAAAAAAAAAAAAAAAAAAACTCAACGACAAAAAGTGAAACAAACGAATCAACAAAAATGGAAACGATCAAACAGGAAAATGAGCTGAGAAAACAAAAGCGGTGTAATGAGGCGGTTCAGAAAGTCAGAACCTCTCCTAAATTATAACGAATATAGATAAAGGGAATATGAGTGTATATAATGTGTAAAATACATGTATAAAAGTATTATAAACCGTTATGTATAGTATTTAACCCCTCCAAAAATTTTGTTAACGTTTAAAATTAGATGAGAAAGTGAATACCGAGTATAAAAATTAAGATAAATGAATCAAAACTATCAGGAAGGCGTAAACGTTCACGGAGATGTGGAAATGGCGGAGAATTTTGTTAACAAGTACAGTAAACCCAGTACAAAACAATGAGCTGACAGCCAAATGATGCCGTAAAATACGAATTATTATCATATTTCGAACATTGAAGAACAACAGAGAAGAATTATTAGAATGGGAAGATAAATTGAAACGCTAAAAATACAGAATCAGTAACAAAGAAACGAACTGCAAGGGCGAACGCAACCAGTAGAAGTAGATCAGCAAGAGGAATGAACAGATTGTCTGCTTAATCAAGTAGAAGAAACACAAGAACCGGACTCGTCTAGTAGCGTGAAAGAAAATGACAGGAAATGTACTTGTGTAGAAGGATTAACTGTATAAATGTAGAAAGAAAATTCAAAATCAAATATATGTAAAATTCGATATATAAAAGTAAAAAGAAATCAAAAATACGTAAAAGAATAAATGGATAAAAGTATAAAATACAAAGAAAAAATATTGTAGAAGATGAATTCAACAAAAGACATGACGGAAATCAACGAACTTATCAAAATAACCAGAAAACAACCACAAATAAAACTAGAACCAAGATTTTGATGCGGATTATGTACAGAGTTACTAAAAAAGCCGTGACAAACGAAATGCGGATAGAGATTGTGCACCGAGTGTATAATAAACCTAACATTAAACCGTTCAAAGAGATGTCCTGACTATGGAGGTACTAAAATAGAATCCCTTAAAGAAACTCAAGAAGACCGAGCAACCACCAAAGAAATATTATCCATGAGAATAAAATGCCAAAACGAACCGTGCAAGTGAAAAGGGACAATCAAAGATACAAATGACCATATGGACAAATGTAATTATAAAAGAAAACCATGTGAAAGATATCAAAAACCAGTGACAAAAGGTGAGAAAAGTGTCTGTGAAGAAGGGAGAATAAAATGTGAACACTTAAGCATGACCAAAATGTAGAAACAAATACAACAAAAGCATGTGAATATAGAGGAGGAAAAGGTCGGTGGCAAATTCAGATGATCATGTCCAAGTCAATGTGGGTAATAGAAGAAGTAGATCTAAAATAGCATTTGGAAAGACACAGCCGAAAGAGAACAGAATGCCCAACGGGATGTAAAACAAAACTTTTGAAAGAAGAACTGCTACAATAGCCACCGAAGCTCCCAAAATGATGAAGCATGATGTGGAATTATGTGAAAGACAATGTGTTGTTAGTAAAAGTATCGGTGAGAAGGACGGGAGCCCGGGGATATCAGATTGAGTACGCCGAGAATGTAAATTGATTATAAATACATATATGTATATATTGTAAAAGTATGACCCATAAATATTATAAAATCTGTACTGCGTAAAATTAAAACGATGGACACCGCAAAAGAAAAATAAACTGATTGTAGAAAATGAATACCGAACAAATGATAATTGATGTGCGAGTCGATATTCCGACGTTAATGGTGATAAAACTAATGAACAACGAGGGAAATAGAGCAATGTTGATTAAAAACGATGCCACCGAAAAAATAAATTGAATAAAAACCGAGAGGGGAAGACATAAAGTGATGATGAAACAGTTCAGAGAACGAACCAAGAACATATACAACCATCAAACAATTACACTTCACGATAGAGCGAATTGCAAAAAATATACGAGAAAGACATGGCGAAAATGAAGGAAATGATAGAAAGTAAAACGGAAAACGATGTCGGAGCAGCAAAGAAAAGGTACATTTTGCAACAAACGTCAACAGTACAAAAAAGCGGAAACGGAAAACTATAAATGGCAAGCCAAGTGGTGGGAAAAGAAAACCAAAGAAAAGAACGAACAAGTAAACCAGTTGAACAAAATAAAAGAGTTCAATAAAGCTCAAGAAATGAAATTAAAGTATAATAAGGTAATGTCAGAATTGCAAAACCAAAACAACGGGTAGTTAGAAAACGAAGTATAGGAGTAAAGCGAAAGATTGATCAAAAAGATAGACGAATTAGGAACGATGAGAATCAAACACATTTGGACAAGTAGCGAAAACTGCATACTACGAATACCGAGAGAAACAAGCAAATAAGAAGAGAGAAAAACTCGAAGCCCAAGTGGAGCAAGTGGGAAACGTACAAATAAGAGTGAGAGAAGAACTAGTAAACACAAAAAGAAAGCAAATCGCACAAATAACTCAATGATCCAATGGGACAAAGTGGAAAAGCCATAGTAGGGCTAAGGAAACAAGCAAGAACCTAGAAGAGAAAATACCAAGAAACCGCAAGAGAGCTGAAGGAATTGCCGCAAAAAAGTGGACACCTCTGGATGTTTGGAAAATGTGGGAACAAGACCAGATAAAGATTATCAACGAGAAGCAAAAGCAATTAAAGATAACTGAATAGAGAGGATTCAAAATTGATCTTAGCAATTCGAGAAAACGAGATAACAGTGGCGCAAAGAACATCTAGAAAACTATCAAGATTAAAGGAACAAAATCAACTGTGAGTGGAAATAGAGCAGTCGCGCTCAGAACATGATGAACGAGATGAGGTAGGATATAAGGACATGTGTGAGAAAAGAGACAAATTGAGAAAGTGAGAAAAAGGCAAAATGCACAATGGGAAAATAAGAAGGAGGCACTTGAGACGAAAGTGAGAAACTTGGAAAGTGATGTCGAAAAGCTCAAGCCCCATGAAAATACTACTATGGTAGAAAAGGAAGTAGAGGATCTCATAGAAGAAGTAAACTAACTATCTTATATGTTGGATGGAGAAATGGTTACCACACAAGAATCGCGAGAAAAATGAAAACGAAAAAAATATATATATATATAATCAGAAACTATATAAAAACCAGAAAAATGCATAAAAACTCATAGAAAGATAAAATTCATAAAAACCAGAAAATCAAAACGATCAAGTCAGAACTCATCACAATCCAATAATATCTTCTCCGAAAATCCTTATGCAAAACCCCCATCCGCACCTATTGCAGAAAATAAACCAACTCTATCTTATCGAAAACACCCTCTCACAAAAATCAACACCGTCATCTCACCCAACCCATCTCATCCAAAACCAAATAAATTCGAAATTACCATACTCTGTTTGAGAATCGTCTAAATCGTTGTCCCCATCCTTGCAATAATCTGCAAAATCATCCAGACCGCGAAATCCTATCAAAATTTCAAATTAATCGACATCGGAGAAGAAGAGAACAAAACAATCAAACAATTCGTTTCGAAAAAAACCAACCAACCCGAATCCGAAATACCAAAATAACTCAATAATAATCGATCAATACCAATCGCAGTAATCTCACCCAGATCGCGAAATCTTACAGAAGATCCCAAATCAATCAACACCCAAGAAGAAGAAATTGAAACAATCAAACAATTCGCTTCGTAAAGCCTACCAACCCAAATCCTCAATATCAAAATAATTCTGCAATAATCAACCAACTCCAGCTCATCGAATTTCAACCTAAACCAATCAACCAAGACAACGTCCCAGATCCAAGTCACAGACACTAATCACAACATGATTCGACTGATTCCAATGAACTTCATCTTATGAATGTAAATTAAAACTGACTAACTGTATTGATTTATGTATAAACATCCCATCACCTTAAGTGAGGTCTGCTTATGTCTTGTAAATTGACATTTCATCTGTATAACCTTTTTCTTGTGTTGTATAAAAATATTGTTAACGGAATGGGAATGTGTTGATGAGAAATTGCGGGGCGCAATTTAAACGGCCCCGGGAGTGGTTTGTTGGGCTTAGAGCCAAAATTAAAACAAAAATTACAAAACCAATTTAAACAAAAAGGTGAAAATTGTATAAGTTAGAACAAAATGATTAATGTAGTTTGGAAATTGTCAATATGGCTGCCGTTACATAAGCACGCACCGCAAGAAGAGACCAAAAATAAAATAAAACATATTAATTAAAACAAATTAAAAATATAACAAAAATTAAATAAAACAATTAATTAATTAAAATTCGGAAAAATGCCTACAGATGCAAAAAGAAACATACGAAAAATAAAATAAACTGCCAAAACCTTGCAAAATAAGGTTTAGAAAAAACACAGGCAGAAGAGGCGACCAGAAAACAAAATATTGGGGTTTAAAAATAATATTTTAAGAAAATAATAATAAAAATAAAATCTAACAATAAAATATTAATATATCAAAAAATAAAGAAAAATATATAAAAAATTACAAAAATATTTTGAAATAAATGAAATAATTAAAAAGCCCTAAAAATGGCGAAAAATCGCCCATTGGTCGCACACAGGCACAAAAACACTATATATACGGCAGTCATTTTCATAATTTCGGACCGAATTTTAACAGACTGTCTTAGACATTTTTCCAGTCAGGTGACTACTAGAAAATTTTTAGACATTTTTAGACTAGCAGTGAATCATTCTTAGACCAAATTTTGTATGCCAATTTATGCCAATTTATGCCAATTTTTCAAATCTGGTTGCATGACTGTGGATTGTAAGTATTGTTTTCTTGTATAAATATATATTTCGAAGTCTTGTTACTTTGATTTTGTTCTGGATGGTCGTGGAATCTTTTGGTGCCACTGACAAGTCCCCCTAAAATCTTATTTATATATATGTATTGCAATAGCTATCAATGGGACGGATCGCGTGCCGGCTGGTGGATTAAGTTCCCTAGTTGCGCTCGTGGGTTGTGTTCGATTGAAACCTCAGTCGTACGCAGTAGGGTCTGGCCATGTGCACAGGACCTCCACGCAGTGCATCGTTGAACGCCTCGTAGCGACTGCTGAAAAATGTGGTCGGAATGAGCAGAAATTAAAATCACGGAAGTGCGACTTTAGTTAAGGGGAATAAAGTTTTGTAGGGAAAATTTAAAACATCGTCAGGAAATTAATTGGAAAATCGAGTAGGAAAGGATAGGATAGGGTAGGAATGTAAATTTGAAAGTATTTTTCCAATAGTTGAATGATATAATCTGACAGAAGAGAGAAACATTTATTGAAGTAATGTTGACAATATAATGAGTTACATAACTACCCTTGGTTATCACAGGTATTGTCAACGTTATCGTTGCTAATACCTGTTATAATTAATTGATCATGAGAAAACAGTAGATTCCGTTATGATATATAAGTAGAAAAGGACATACCCATCCTTCCCCCATCCAGATGACAAGTGTTTGTTATATTTAAAATGATTACCATATATTGCTACATTATTACTTGTTGTACATAGAGAATAATAGACATGAAGTTAAAAATTGATTTTGTTTAGTGGACCCACATGAGGCAACACTAGAGCGATTCCGAAGAGACATAGCCGGCTATTATTGAGCCGCAACGGACGCCAACCAAAGGGCAGAGGCCATGGTGCGGAAGTGCCGCTACATGGAGCAGACATGGCTCCGCCCCGAAAAGGCAACCAAGTTGAGGGTAGAACTGGACTCTTTGAAAACTCAGCTAGCTCAGAAGGACGAAGCCCTGCAGTCGGCCGAACAGAAGGCCCAGGAGCTAGAAAAACAGGTCGCAGAGTGGAGGTTGAGAGACAACATCCGGACAGGTCTCCTGCAGAGTGGTGTCAACCTGTCCGAAGAAAAACAGGTACTAGTGATAAGGAATGCCACTGGAAAAGACGCTGTCATAGGGAATCTAATAGCAGGCCCTTCACATGCATCCGGGGAGTTGCCGAAAAGGAGTCGTAAGAAGAATCGGCCGAACAAAAGAGAGAGGGAGAGGCAGGCTAGATTACATCGTGCACGCCTATTGGGGCACATCTTGGACGCTAATGGGTTTTGATGGTGAAATTTTGTATTTAACTGAACTAAATTAGTAGATGTCAATTATTTATTACATGTGTAATTCATAGATGTTAATTGTTTATCTATTATAATATAAATTGATAACTTGTTATTGAATTTGTTTGTTATTGACAGGTAGATATGACTAGAGTGGTTGAATAGGGAGAAACAGAGTGATCTAATGATTAGATAAATTAATAAATAGACAGATGAAAGGAGGACCGATTAAGTAAGAGCATGAAGTCTTCTATGACAGCTCATGGACCCGAGGGGGGTTAGGGCATTAGCAGTTCTTGAGAAGGAGCTCACCTTTTGCTAACCTTCCACCCACTAGTTCACAGTACCAACGTCATTTATGACGGGTGACTAGCGGTTCAAATTCTTATGCAAGCGCTAGGTGGGGATGATAACCTTTAGGCAGTTCAAAACTATTTTAAGGACCCATCAGTGCCCAGCATATATACAAATAAGATTTTAGGGGGATTTGTCAGTGGCACCAAAAGATTCCACGACCATCCAGAATAAAATCAAAGTAACAAGACTTCGAAATATATATTTATACAAGAAAACAATACTTACAATCCACAGTCATGCAACCAAATTGGAAAAATTGGCATAAATTGGCATAAACAATTTGTCTAAAAATGACTCACGGTTCGTCTAAAAAGTCTAAAAATTTTTCTAGTAGTCACCTGACTGAAAAAATGTCTGAAAATTATGAAAATGACTGCCGTATATATAGTATTTTTGTGCCTGTGTGCGACCAATGGGCGATTTTTCGCCATTTTAGGGCTTTTTAATTATTTTATTTATTTCGAAATATTTTTGTAATTTTTTATATATTTTTCTTCATTTTTTGATATATTAATATTTTATTATTGGATTTTATGTTTATTATTATTTTCTTACAATATATTATTTTTTAACCCCAATATTTTGTTTTCTGGTCGCCTCTTCTGCCTGTGTTTTTTCTAAACCTTATTTTGAAAAGTTTTGGCAGTTTATTTTATTTTTCATATGTTTCTTTATGCAGCTGTAGGCTTTTTAATGATTTTAATTAATTATTTGTTTTATTTAATTTTGTTATATTTTAATTTTGTTTTAATGAATATGTTTTATTTTATTTTTGATATCTTCTTGCGGTGCATGCTTATGTTACAGCAGCCATATTGACAATTTCCAAACCACATTAATTATTTTGTTTTAACTTATACAATTTTCACCTTTTTGTTTAAATTGGTTTTGTAAATTTGTTTTAACTTTGGCTCTGAGCCCAATACTGGCAAATGCTTCAAAGGTGTTAGAGGAAGCAACGGCGCAAATCACCGAACAGTATCCGGAGTTTGTAAAATTGGATCTCTCATCGCACTAGTAACATGCCAACATAAACGATGAAATGAAAATCAGTTTAGACCTACGATCAACGGTGAAAATGTTAGAGTCCGGACAGGAGGTGATAGAGACCAAGAAGCCGTCATCTATTAGATATTGGATCGATGACTTCGGTGACGACCTGTTACTCAGATATTCTCAGACTTGTGAACTTTTAGACTAACAGAAATTCTGTAAACTATCTTGTTTTTCTTTTTTTTTAAATAACTAATCACAAATTATCTAAATTACACAATTATGTAATCAAGATAATTAATTTTATGTGTATTTTAAAATGTTTTGGAGCATTATTTTTAAATTCAAATTTTGTCAATTTTTTGAATTTAAATTGTTTGAAATATTTTTTTTCATTCACAAAAATTTTTCGGTCGCATTATAATCAGGGGTATTTTTGATTTTCGATAAAAAAGCCTAAAAAATTGGCTTGAATCTCCTACGATGGTCGCAGAGTATTTTCCATCATAAATTATTTTTTTCGATCACACTATAGTCAGGAGGTATTTTTGACTCTCAATAAAAAAGCCTAAAATTAAAATTGGTTCAAATCGCCAATGATGGTTACAGAGCGTATTTTCATCCATAAATATTTTTTTCAATCACACTACAGTCAAAGGGTATTTTTTGACTCTCGATAAAAAGCCTAAGATAAAAATTGGTTGGTATCACCTATCAATATAAAAACATAGAAATATTTTATCGATTAAAAAGCCTAGAAAATATTTCTTTGATTAAAAAGCCTAAGTAATTTAGATAAAAAAACAAAATAAAAAAAAATTGGCTCGATTCGCCAACGATAGTCACACTAGTCAGGGATATTTTTAACTCATAATAAAAAACAATGTAAAATTTGGTCTCAATATTTTCTATAGGTAGATATAGGTATAAAATAAAAATGTCTTGAATCGCCTACCAATAAAAAATTGTCAGGGGTATTTTATAGGCTTCTAAACAAACACTTGTAATATTTGGTCACACAATTTTTATAGTCAAATTTAGGCTCTAAATAAAAATAAGTTAAAATAGATTAAGTAAATTTAGGGGGTCTAAAGTACATTAGGATACATTAGAGTTTATTAAAGTAAATTAAGGTAAATTAAGATAAATTAGGGTAAATTAAAATACATTAGAGAATATTAAAGTAAATTTAAGTACTTTAGAGAAGATTTTAGTAAATCAAGGTTCATAAAGTAAATTAAGGTACATTAAAGTTCATCAGAGTAATTTAAAGTACGTTAGAATAAATTTAAGTAAATTAAGGTGCCTAAAGTAAAGTATGGTAAGTTTGGTAAGAATTTATTAAAATGAAATAGAGGGTCAAATGTTAAGTTACATAAGGGTAATTTTTAAAGCTGAAAATTTTAAAAGCAGTTATAGTTGGCAAATTACATAAGGTAAGAATTTTTAAAATTAAAGAGCCGACAAAATTACATGACAATTTTTTTTAAATAAAATTTTAGTATAGTTTTATCGAATTATTTTTATACATATTATTAAATAGAATTGTTAGTATAATTTTAGAATAAAATTTTTATACATGTTTTTAATTAAAATTTTTTTTAATGTAATCTTACAATGAAATTTTATATATCACTTTACAATGACAATTTTAGTATAATTTTTACAATGAGTGTTTTATACATTTTAATAACGATTAAAATTTTTAAAGTAAGATGTGAATAAATAAATTATTATGAAATTTTAAAAATAATAATTATAATAATAATAAAAATAATAATAAATTCATCAACAACCAAAGAAAAAGTTAATTTACTTGGTATAAACTTCTGAATACTGATAACCCATACACACTGAACAACCGATTAATTAATAACTGAACACCAATCACTAGGTTCTGTATAAAAATGACTGAGTACTGTACAACTCACTATATACATACTAGGCATTGAATAATTGAGTATCTTGTTCAATAAAATTCCCTATTTAAATAATATTTTCCATTTGAACGATATTTAACCAAATTAACTAACTTAAAAATAAAATAAAATTTTCTCTCAATTATTTCCACTTAAAATACTTGGTTATTCACACACTCACAATATGTTATCAATAACTAGTTACTGAAAAAATCAATATCAAAAATTGTTTACTGACCAAGAAATCTTTAAATAAAAGCATATAAAAATTTGAACAATCAAAAGAAATACAATTCCAATGACAAATTTCATTAACTTCGTCACTCTTTTTCAATCCTTGATGTCTCCAAATTGTTTGGCTGCTTAGTTACCTGGTTGCTATCAAGAAATTATTAATTATTGAAGCCCAATAAATTGTTGTTTTTTCTCTGAACAAAAATATATTGCTTTTTTTACGGTCTTTCATGTGATTTATTGAAATTATTTTGTAAACCTTAGTAGTTTTGTTTAAAAACTTTGAAATTTTTCTATTATTTTTGTAATATTTTTAATTTACATCCAAGAATGAGCATTTATTAAAATTTATTTACAAAGATGAATGTCAACCTTTACAATTTATTTTCACATGCCCCTAAATAAATTAATTGCTAACAGCTCAAAAAAAATTAATTAAATTTATTTTACACATTTTCTATTCTTTTCCCTCCAACTCTTGTTGTTTTCTGAATGATAAATTAATTAGCAAGTATAAGTGGTTGTAATTGATAGTAAAAAGAAACATGATTAGAAAAATATTCTTAAATTAATTTCACAAAACAAATATTACATTCACAGTACTTGTAATAAATTTTCATATATTGATTGAAAATTATTAGACATTCAAGTTTCTAAACATCATTGAATAAAGTTAATATATAAAATAATTATCATCTACCACATTACTACCACATTACTAGAAATTAAATGATTATCGACCAACCACTAAATAAGTTGAATTTCTAACAAAGCTTAAAAAACTACACGGAACAGGTACTTGTGTACTGATAGATACCGATAAAATATACTAAAAATCCAAATATGTATGTTTAATTGTTGTGTGTAATTTTTTGTAAAAAATAAGACTTATCCTTAAATTATGATTAGAATTTGATTTAAGTTGTGAGAAAGTTGTTAAATTTTAAATAAAACTGATTAGTTTGTAAATAATGTTACTAATTTGAAGAAATTTTAAAATAAGACCTTCAGCAAATTGGTAAGAAAATAGTAGTTATTAAGTAATACTTATTAAAAATACTTATTATAAATTTTGACAAGTTTTGATAGATCTTTAATAAAATTTGTAAGTACTTTGAATAAAAATTTTTAAAAAAAGTTTCAACATAGTAGCAAATTGTAAAGAAAATAGTACTTATCAATTTAAAAATTAATTAAATTAACAAAGTTTTAAATAATTGAAAAAATTTGTTAGATCATTTTTTTAAATTTAATAAGATTGCTAGGTAATTGTTCTAGGTACTTGTTGAATGAAAATTAATGTATGTTATCGACTGCTCATAGTATTTAATCGTACATTTCCTCTTCATTCCTGGAAATAATCGTAAATATTTAAATTATTCAGAAAATTGTCAATAATAACATAAGTAATGGGTAACAAAAAGTTTTTAAATACTAGTCAATTTTAGTTTTTAATTAAAATAAATTACAAATATAATAATAAAATCAAATAAATACTTACTTGTATATAAATAGTTACATGAATCAAAAAATTTCTTAGAACCGAACACGTATCGTATATTTTATTCAGATTCCAATGATATCATTAAAATTAACCAAAATCTTATTGATATATTTTGATAACCCTTAAATCAATGAAAATGTGTCGAAAATGTAAATTAATGAAAAGTATCCATCCTTTAACATCAATATTCAACCGAATAAATCCCCCTAAAAATATAATAAATTCCCCTCTTAACCTATCGTTTCCCCCCTAAAATATTCCAATCTTTACTCTCAACCAATCATTTCTCTTTATATGACAACATTTTCACTCTCAGCTATATTCATTATTATCATAAAAATCACCGACTTATTTCGATATTCAACGAAATAAATTTCTTGAAATCCTCTTAAACGAGCATAAATTCATAACTTGAGCAATAATTTCTCTTTAAAATAACAAAATTCAACTGACTCAACCTCTTAAAAACATCAACAAACCTGTTCTTAATCGATCATTTCCCTTTATAAGATCACAAATTCTCTTCTTAATCAATCATTTCTCCATAAAATATCATAAATTTCTCATCAAATGACATTTCTTTGGAAATCTATATTCAACCGAATAAATCCTTTAAAATATTCTTAAAATTCTTCATTTGGATCATAGTTACTGTATGTATTCAACCAATCAAATTCCCTTAAAATTATCATAAAAATCTGAATTTTACCAATAAAATTATATTTTCTTTAAAATATTACAAAATTGTTATCAATACCCAACATTTTCCATCGAAAATCACCACAATTTTATTCTGGCAACAAATTCTATCAAATAAAAAATTCGTCAAAAATGACTAAAATCGAATGAAGTCTATGTTTCCCACATAAATTAAATTTCACTAAATTATTGTAAAATCAAAAAATTTATATCATATTGCGAAAATAATTAAAATTAATCAGTAAATCAAGTATAAATTCAATAAACATTACCAGTCAATCCATAGATATAATTCAACGATTTTCATATGTATACTGATAATCACACTGAGCATCCTCTTAAATATCTCTAAATTATATTACTTTTGTGATTGATATCCACGAAAACAATAAAATGGAAAATGAAAGTAATTAATTGACCACCATTTTTGGCATGGAATTAACCATACTTTAAAAAATTCGAAATGATTTTTAAAAAATGTAATTTGATGACATAATAATTATTTTTGAATATTAAAAAAAGATTTTTGTGCGTTATAAAAATTAGACGAACTTAAAACAATAACATAAGTGATAGTTATTTAAATATATTTGTAATTTATATTAAATATTTGTGATTTATAAAATAAGAAAGTGAGTATTAAAATTTTAAATTGGACAATTATATTTATGATTCTTAAAAAAATTTATATTTAAATAAATATTATCTATATTTTTTACTTCTCTATACAGTATATAAATGGTCATTTATTTTAAATAAATAACGAATTGAATTTATTTTGCTTATAAATATATAAAAATGATAAAATGTTTTTATTAAGTAGCAGCATTTAATTTTTTTATTATCATTTCAAATTATAAATGGTCATTTATAATGTTAGTTTGGCAAAAAAAATTAAAAAGAGCAAGGAAATAAAATAAATATCATAAGATTAATATTAAGCTCATTTCTTTTTTATAAAGTACATTTATCTATTTTAGTTTACAAAGTTATTTTTATAAAGCAAATTTAGTAGGTAGTTAGTAGCACACTGGAACCTAAAAAAAACATAGGGGGAGGGGGGGGTATGTAATAGCGGATTAAATTTCGGATTATCTTGATTACATAATGATGTAATCAACTTAATTAATTTTGTGTGTATTAAATTTTTGTGTGTATTTTTTTCGAGTTTTTGGCGCGATTTTTTTTTTTTAAATTTATTTTCGAATTTATTTTTAATATTTAAAATTTTTTAAGTATTTCTAATTAAATTTTTTAAGTATTTCTAATTTTTTATCAATGTAGTTTTTATATAAGATTTTTAAAATATGATTTTTATATAAATTATATATGATTTTAAGTAGAATTTTCAGTATAATTTTATCGATGAATTTTTATATACGAATTTTAAAGATGAAATTTTTTTTTCAGTATAATTTATAAAATATCATTTTTCAAAGTAATAAATTTTTAACATAATTGAAAATTTTTTATACAAGGTTTGTTTTCGGTATAATTTTATCGATGAAATTTTTTATCAATTATTTTTAAGATAAAATTTTAAGTGTATTTTAAGATGATAATGTGTATTTTAAAATTAAATTTTTTAAGAATTACATATTTTTAATGTAATCTTACAATCAATTTTTTAGTTTGATTTTGAATTAATTTTTAATAAAATTTTTAACAAAATAATTATTAAATTTTAAAGATAAAATTTTTAGGATAATTTTTACAATGAAATTTTTATACATTTTGATTACGATCAAAGAAATTTAGCGTTATCAAAATAATAATAATAATAATAATAATAATAATAATAATAATAATAATAGTAATAATAATAATAATAATAATAATAATAATAATAATATTAATAATAATAATAATAATAATAATAATAATAATAATAATAATAATAATAATAATAATAATAATAATAATAATAATAATAATAATTCAACCAATTAGAATCTTTATAAAAAAAAACACACAAAATAAACTCGTAAAAGATCAAAATTTATTTACATCATCACAAATCTGCTTATAGTAAGCTCTTCTTAGCTCAGCCAACAAAATATGTACAACTTCCTTCTTCTTGTAGTCTCTGCAGCATCTGCATCTAAACGGACAAGTCAACATTGAGGGATCTGCACAAACAATACAGTCGTCTAAACATTTCAAACCAGATCCTTGAACTGATTCGTAGTGCATCCGTACAATTTCTTCGATGTTGATTCCTGTCATTTGATAGATCCGTGTAGCCAAGTATTCAGGAGCACAATAGGAAAGTTTGTTTTTCATATTCGGAAAAAGTTCTTCCATCTTCATCAGAATTGTTTCGAATACGTATGCTTCTTGCTCGTCGATCATTTTTAATTTTTACAATCGTCAGAATTGAATCTATTTAAACACAATCATTGCTTAATAAATAATCTAGTATTTCTTCGTCAGTATTTAGATTATTAATTTTTGATTTTATAAAATTAAATATTTCTTGTACTAGACTGTTATATTGCAGTGTTTTTATCCCCATGACAACAACTTTTCCGCTTGCAAATACATTCACACACAGTGAATTATACTTGACAAGTCTTAATGCAGGAAACAGTTCCGGTTCGTAAATGTTTTCTGTTTTTGTGGACAAATCATACAAGTTGATTCGACAACACATGTCAATATTCAATGATAATGATTGAATTTGTAAATCTTGAATCTGATATTTGAGATCTCCTTCCTGTAATGGTCTTTTACAACCCATTACTCTGCATTTTCCGCTCTTGAAGAATAAGATTGGATATTTTCCACTTCTATCAACTACATGTTGTGGTTTTCCGGTCGGGAACTTCATTCCAGTTACTTCACATCTGCCTCTATAATTTATATTACTAATCATTTTCCAATATTAAAATAAATGAATCAGTATATCAAATTATAAACAAATTAAATTAAATTAAATTAAATTAAATGGAATTAAGAAATGATGCAGTATATCAAATTGTAGGACCTAGTGGGAGCGGAAAAACTTTATTTGTATGTAATTTATTGCAGTCAAACATGTTCAAATCAAAATTCAGTAAAATATATTGGCATAGGGGTGCAGACGAAGAACATGGATTGACACAAAATCAATTTTGTAAATTGAAAATGATAATAGTTAAGGGATTTGATAAAAACTGGTCGTCTAGGTTACGTCGAGGCGATGTAATAATTATAGATGATTTGTATCAAGAAGCAAATAAGGAAATAGATTTCAATAATTTGTTCACAAAAATCAGTAGACATTGTGGAGTTACTGTTATTTTCATAACTCAAAATTTATTTCATCAAGGAGGAAGTCATCGAACTCGTAATTTAAATGTTCAATACCTAGTTATTTTCAAAAATCCTCGCGATCAAACGATTATTGATTTCTTAGCCAGGCAAGCCTATCCAAACAATAGAAAATTTTTAATTGAATCATTCCAAGATGCTACAAGCGTTCCCCATGGATATTTATTCTTTGACTTTACACAACAATGTAGTGACGATTTACGTATCCGAACAGATATTTTTAATGAAAAAGGGGTTACGATTTATAAACAAAATTGAAAACAAATAAATGATTATCAATCATGTCATTTAAAAAAGTACTTGTCAAAAATCAAATTCAACCCAAAAAAGTTATTCGTAAAACCAAATCAAAAGTAAAGAAGAATCTAAAAAAGAAGAAGATTTTAAAAAAGAAGTGGATCAAATTATAAACAATAATAATTAGTTGTAATTAGTAAACATGAAATTTGAACGTAGTCTACCATATTTCAATGCATTGGTAAAGGCTCAAAATAATAAAAGAATAGCAATTTTACAAGCTTTCCCTTCATTTGTTATCGACGATTTGCTTGAAGTTATTGTAAATATAGTTCGAGGTAATGTCAATATTAGTAAAGCTAAAAGAGTGGTATTACAAAGACATAAGAGATCCCTTTTATCATTGGTAAACACTAAAAATAGACGTTTAATGAAAAGAATAATGTATAAACAAAGGGGTGGGTTCTTGGGTACATTAATTCCTATAGTTTTATCTGCAATTAGTACAATTTCATCACTAAGATCTTAATGGGTTTACAATACTCTAAACCAGATAAAGTTGTCCATATTTTAACATCTTGTTGTAATAATGAAGGACCAATTAACCAAAAATCCACTCAAAACAATCTGGACAAATCCAAAAGATCCAGATGGTTTTGGTGGTGTAGAAAAATTAACAAAAAGAGTGATTAATTCTAAAAAAGAGACTCAAAAATGGTTATCAGACCAACTAGCATATAGTTTAAATAAACCGATGTTGAAAAGATTCCCCACCAGACTATACAAAACAAGAGGAATCAATGATTTGTGGCAAATGGATTTGATGGAAATGATACCTTATTCGAGAATCAACAAGGGGTACAAATATATTTTAACATGTATTGATGTTTTCAGTAGATATGCCCGTGCCATTCCAACAAAAACTAAATCTGCTAATGAAATGGCCATTGCAATTAAAAAATTATTTAAAGACGGACAACCTCACAATCTACAGACTGATTTGGGTAATAAATTTAATTAATTATTTATTTTAATGTATTTTAGGTAAAGAATTTTATAATAGCAGAGTAAAAGAAGTTATCAAAGCCAATCATTACTCTGTATTCTCACAATTCAAAGCTTGTTATGTGGAAAGATTTAATCGAACTTTGAGAGAAAGATTGAAAAAATACTTTGTGCATCAAGGTAATAAAACTTGGATACATGTTTTACCGAAAATTATTTTTAGTTACAATCATTCGCCTCATAAAGGATTAAATGGTCTCAGACCTGTTGATATAACAGACACCAGCAGAAACCAATCATTAAAGAAAGAAAAAATCAATAAGCCAAAATACAAGGTTGGTGATCATGTAAGAATTAGTAAAATCAGTACTTCTCCGTTCATCAAGAATTTTGACAACAATTGGAGCGATGAAGTATATGTAATAAAGAAAATAGATACAAAACAGAATCCAGTAATGTATTTAATAACAGATCATGAAAATAAAGAAATTAGTGGAAAATTCTACGAACAAGAACTTCAAGTCATTCCAATCCCAACAATATTTAGAATTCAAAAGATTTTAAAAACTAAAAATGTTGGTAAATATAAACAATACTACGTCAAGTGGCATGGATACGAAACTCCAACTTGGATATCCTCATCTCAATTGATTAAATAAATATTATGAAAGAAAACCAGTTTTATATGATTTTACCTAGTAATAGTTGTCCACTTATTTATCCTAATAACGAAGCTAGTAATTTTAATGTACAAGTAAATTCTGTCTACTTGGATGGGGAATGGGAAGTTGCATTGATTGATTTCACTTTTGTGTATAATCCTTTTCCGTATTATAGTAATTCTTGTATACGTTATGAATCTGTAAAGAGTGGTAGTGAAATAAAGTATTTGAAAATAAATAATCAAAATCATACTTATGAAATAATAAATCCAAAATATACTCCAGATGTTGACATGTTTATTGAAAAATATGAGAATTTAGTTATTGTCTGTCCGCATGTTCCATTTAAAGTAACATTCCCCGATATTCAACATGCGTTTAGTTTTGGACTAAAATCTACATCAATCATTTGTGAAGAGGATCATTGTCGAATAAAATTACCAAAATTTACAGATGATGGTGTTATGGAACAATTTGGTATAAATATAAGTTATGAAGAAAAATCAATATTTGAAAAATATTTTGAAGATAATTTATTCATAAACACTTTATCGGAATTACAAGGTCATTTGTTGTCATTTAATCCTTCTCCTTTTAAAGAATTGATAATTCAAAATAATGAATTGGTCAAAATAACACTTGCAGATGACATTTCAAATATATCTTTTGACACAAACTTAGCTAAATCTTTGGGATTAAAACTAAGTAACTATTCGGAAAAAAATATATTTGGCACTAAAATTCCGAAATTATTACATCATCATCAACAAATGTTCATTTATTCAAATATTATCGAACCAATAAATGTTGGTGATGTTAGAGTTCCACTATTAAAATCTATTTGGATTAAAAAATATGATCAAGGAGAAATTGTACAATTAGAAATGAAGAATCCAATGTACCTTCCAGTATCGTATTCAACTATAAACATCATTGAAATTAATATTCGAGATGATAGTGGGAAATTAATAAAATTTAGCAAAGATACCAAAACACATTTATCGATACATTTTAGAAAAGTAAATGAATAAAAGAGATTTTTACGTGAATTTACCTAGTAATAGTTGTCCACTTACATTTCCAAATAATGAAGCTGGAAAGTTTAATGTAGAATTTCCAAATCAGATTTACTTGGATGGGGAATGGGAAGTTGCTTTAACTGAATTCACTTTTGTGTACAATAATTTTCCATTTTATAACAATTCTCATATTAAATATATTAAGAGTACATTACATAATAGTTATGAATATTTTTATTATATTGAAGGAAACTATACAATCAGTCACAACTCTACATTTTATCTGATATATATTGACAATAAAATTTTGAACATTAATTGTAAATATTTTCCATTCAAAGTAACATTTGATAGTATTGAAGAAGCTAATTGCTTGGGATTTAATAAAAAAGAAGTAGATTTTAATGATGAATTGAATCAGATAGGTATACCAAATAAAAAATCAAAATTAGATACTATACGATTAACTATAACTTATTATTATGATGTAGAGTATACTGAGACATTTAAAGAAAATTTATTCATTACTGAACTTTCACAAGTCACTGATCAGTTAATGACATCTTATCCCCATCCTTTCAAGTCTTGTGAAATTAAACAAGATCAACTTGTTAAAATTGAATTGGAAGAAGATGTTAAAAGTGTTAAATTTAGTAAACTGTTGGCTCATAGTTTGGGATTAATTGAGGAATCTTATAGTGAAAAGATCATTGTTGGATCTAGTTTACCGACTATAATGCAAAGAAATATACAAATGATGATTTATACAAATATTATTGAACCAATTCTTGTGGGTGAATTAAGTGTTCCCCTTCTTAAATGTGTTTGGATAGAAAAACATAAAAAAGACGACCTTGTACAATTCATTGAGAAAAATCCAATGTATTTACCAGTATCATCCTCGTATATAAACAATATAGAAATCAATATTCGTGATGACAGTGGAAAATATATATTTGGTAAACAAGACAAAACTTACTTGACATTACATTTCCGTAAAATAAATGAGTAATCCAGACATTGTAAACTTTTATAGCACTCATCAAAATGGTGGGGATTTACCTTATTTTGTAGGTAAACAGTATGGATCTGGTTGGTTAAAAACAATTGGGCGATTTGCACTACCTATTCTTAAACGTATCGGAAATTTTGGTATGAAAACTGCTAATGACGTAATAAATAATAATGCACAACTCTTACCTGCTCTAAAATCAAATGCAATATCTGAAATTAAAGATTCTATGCCCTCTGTAATGGAACACTTACCTTCTGTTATTAACAAAGTTTCTGATGTATTTAATAAAGAACAAAAAGGTGGAACAATTAAACGTCGAAAAATTATCAAGAAACATCTAAACAAAAGAATGAAAGGATATGGAACTATATTCCAGTAATGATTAGTGCAAAATCAGAATTATGCATCTTTGATAGACCATCTCCTCAAGCAGTAATTGAAAATGGTTCTTTTGAAGATATTTATCCAGTGAATTCAATTACAGATCCAGGAAACACCTCAATTCAATTTTACATTAATAGCTCTCAAACCGAATACTTGGATTTGAATGATACATTACTCTACATTCAAATGAAAGTTGTAAATAGCAATTGGGAAAATTTATCTAATGAATCGGATGTTACTGCAAACAATTTCTTTTTCCAAACTCTTTTTAAAGATGTTGAAGTAATTTTTAATTCTACTAAAATTGAAGGAAGTAATGATGTATTCGCACACAAGGCAATGATTGAAACTATTATTAATTACAATCACGATACAAAACATACTTGTTTAGGTGGAATGGGTTACGAAGAAAATGACACAAAAATAAAAATTTGGATTTCAAAATCAAAACCAATCAGTGTTTGTTCCCCACTTCAATTAGATTTCTTTGATCAACCAAAATATTTATTACCCGGTGTTAGTGTTCAAATTAAATTAACAAGATCCAATACTGAAAGAAGTTTAACATGTACAAAAATAATTCCACAAATAATATTATTAGATGCAAAGTTGATGGTTAGAAGAGTTCGTGTTGAACCGTCAGTTTTAGCTGGTCATCAAATTGGGCTCGCTAATAGAAATGCAATTTATCCAATGAAAAGTAAGGAAGTTGTTCAATTTTCATTGCCAATGGGATCATCTTCATTTTATAAGGAGCAAATATTTGGTGATAGACGACTACCAAATTTTATTCTTGTTGCTTTCCAAGGGAATAAAAGATATGGAGGATCGTATTTGGAAACATTTTCAATATTTGAACACTTTAATGTCAAGTCTTTAACATTAAGTAAAGGAAATGATTATCGTGAAAAATATAGTCAAGATTTTGCCAATGATAATTATAGTTCTAGTTATATGCAAAGTATTGTTAGGAATATGGGTTATCTTAATAAAAATATGAATTGTGGTATTACCTTGTCAGACTTTAAAAATAAATATCCCTTTTTTACATTTGTATTGGCACCTGATTTTGATCTTAATCAAAGTCAGTTACCTCAAAGTGGAAATTTACGATTGGATATAAAATTTGAAAATCCATTAACCGAATCAGTATCAGTACTTGTATACGGAGTATTTGAAAAAGAAATTCAAATCACATCAAGCCGTACAGTACTTGTTTGACAAACATTGTTGAACATACTATAAACCAATGTGTTATTAGTTATGATTAAAAATGAAGTAAGTATTTTAATTAATTTGTTAATTTAATTAATTTTAGTTCTATTCAGATACAAACTATTGCTAAAAAACTAATTGGAAAAAATTTTATTGGTGTTTTTCCATTGGACAAAATTCCCTATATAAATATCAACAAAGCTTTGATTGTAAATACTCAATCAGCTAATCTCGGTGGAGAACATTGGCTTGCTATTTACGTGAAACCAGATAAAATACATGTATTTGATCCAATGGGATTCTATTATCCCCCTTTATTGATATCAAAACTAGAATCACTGTTGATGCCAATTGAATATAATCGAATTCGTTATCAGAATCCATTGACCAAAACTTGTGGCCCAGCATTGTTTAGCTTGGTTAAAATCAATGTTCTCTAAATAAATTTTTGTATCATAGTGTTTATTACCTAATATGATTTTGTGTAGAATGGTAATGTGTGTTGATTAATACAAGTGTAGATGTGTTGATTTTGATTGGTTAAAATAAATACACACATTTGAATAAATATAAAAACATTTTTATAATTTGTCATAATTTACAAAACAGTTTAAGTAGTAAGTTTAATTTTTCTTTTTAATTTTTTTATTAACATTTTACAATTTTAGAAAATGAACAACTATAATAACAAATATGTATCAAGTAATTTAAATTTTATATTTTATTACAAATTTACCTTTTTATTTTAGATAATTTATTAATTCCACAAAATAATGGATATTATCAACAAAATTATCCTCAAAACTATGAAGGAAATCAATCAAGTGAGATTTTAATTTTTAATAAATAAGTTTTTAAATTTATTTTTAGGTTTTAGTCATCAATTTTATCAACCTCAAATTTATGAAGGCAATGAACCAAGTATGATTTTAATTTTTATTAAATAAGTTTTTTAAATTTATTTTTAGATTATATTCATCAATTTTATTATCCACTAAACAATGGTGGAAATTATCAGTATCCACAAAACAATGGAGGAAATGATTCAAGTAAGATTTTAATTTTTATTTAATAAGTGTAAACTTTATTTTTAGTTAACCAACAATATTATCCACTAAACTATGGTGGAAATTATCAGTATCCACAAAACTACGGTGGACATGAATCAAGTAAGATTTTTTTTTTTTATTTAATTAGTTTAAAATTTTTTTTTAGTAAACCAACAATTATATCCACTAAACAATGGTGGAAATTATCAGTATCCACAAAATTATGGTGGAAATGAATCAAGTAAGATTTTACTTTTTATTTAATAAGTGTTAACTTTAATTTAGTTAACCAACAATTTTATCCACAAAACGCCGGTGGAAATTATCAGTATCCACAAAACGATGGTGGAAATTATCAGTATCCACAAAACTACGGTGGAAATTATCAGTATCCACAAAACTACGGTGGAAATGAATCAAGTATTAATTTTTAATTAACAATTGATTTAATATTTCTTAAGATACAAATTTGCCATTCACTGATTCTCAAGAGGACAATGCAATTAATGTTCAAAAATGTAAGTATTTTATTATTAAGATATATTATTTAAATCATATATTTTATCATATATTTTTTTTTATTTTAAATTATCATGTTATATTTTTGTAATAATGAAGGACTGACGACCCTTTATTATTGAAAATAAGGGCAGACCCCTTGATTTTTTTTTTGATTTTTGAATTTTAATACATATATTTTTTAACAATAATGAAGGACTGACGACCCTTTATTATTGAAAATAAGGGCAGACCCTTGATTTTTTTTTTTTAATTTTAAATTCTCATAATGAAGGACTGACGACCCTTTATTATTGAAAATAAGGGCAGACCCCTCGATTTTTTTTTTAATTTTAAATTCTCATAATGAAGGACTGACGACCCTTTATTATTGAAAATAAGGGCAGACCCCTCGATTTTTTTTTTAAATTTTAAATTCTCATAATGAAGGACTGACGACCCTTTATTATTGAAAATAAGGGCAGACCCCTCGATTTTTTTTTTAAAAACGTATTTTTGTAATAATAATGAATGACTGACGACCCTTTATTATTGAAAATTAGGGCAGACCCCTTGATTTTTTTTTTTGAATATAATTTGTCAACAATTATCCCAGCTCAAAAATTTTTTATTAAAATACTAGAGGTAAACTTTTTTTTTTAAAATAACATGTTTACTATTAATTACAAATTATAAAAATAAACAAAACTTTACAAAAGATAAAAAATTTATTCAACAACATTTAGAATTTTCCAAATAGGTTTGATAATAGAATTGTTAATCTTGACTCCTTTAATAATTATCTGTATTTTATATTTTTTATTATCTTGTACTTGATCCTTCAATTGACTTTCACAATTAATAAATGAAAATTTTTCATTAAAAACCATTTCGTTATTCAACAAATGTAGTATATCTGAAATATTTTTTCGATCTTCCTCTTCAATATTTCCAATCATAATATTGTATTCATAAGCTTTTAAATCAACTGATTCCTAAAAAATAATTAATCAAATTAAATTAAAATAAACATTACTTTGAACGTATATGTAATAGGAAAATTTAAATAGTTCATACTGTATTGAAGGTATTGAACAGGAGGCTTAAATGTCATCCCAATAACAGCTGTACTGTTTTCTTCTAGGAGTATTTCATATACTTTTGACATTGTTGCTTTTTCATCAAAAATATTTTTATTTATAGCAAATAAATGATTTTTATTGGTTGCATACATGCGCATTTATTTTAATAATTAAATTAATTTTGATTTTATTACTAGGTAAATTATATCCAAATTATTGCCAATTAACTGTGCATAATAAAATAAAATGTCACAAAAAAATGGAAGAGTATTATGGTAAAAAATATCATAATACAATTTATTTTATATGTCCCGTATGCATAACTTCCCAACCCATTCCCTATTTAGATTTTTATGAACATCATAAAAATCATTTGCGACAGTTTGATGTTAAAAAAATTAAATTATTTAAAAGACCCGTAACAAATAAATTAAGCAGCATCCAAATTACCCCTATAAGTGAACCCATTAGAGAACATACAACTGATTTTATAAATAGTATTTTTGAATCTGTAAATGATAATATTGGAATGGCGAATGAAACAATTGAAGCTGACGAAGACATTGAAGCGGACGAAGATAATGAAGTGGACGAAGCGGACGAAGATAATGAAGTGGACGAAGCGGACGAAGATAATGAAGTGGACGAAGCGGACGAAGATAATGAAGTGGACGAAGCGGACGAAGACATTGAAGCGGACGAAGCGGATGAAGATAATGGATCGATTGATTCATGGCTTAGAGCAATTGAAGAGATTGAAGATATTGGATCGATGGATTCATGGGATGGAGAGATGGAAGAGGTACAAATGGGGCAAAATAACAATATACAAATAGGAGGAAATTTACCTATAATCCAAAGTGACTTACGAGGTACACATAAAATAATTAGTCTAGATACGACCAACTTGAACATTAAAGAAATTGTTTTTCCCATAGAGATAATAAACAAATTAAGAGAGATAATACATGAACTTAGTTATGTAAAAATTCAATTTGGAATAGAAATTGAATTTGAGAAAGATGGAGAAATAAAATTAAATAATATAAGCAACAGTGCAAGACCACTTACCCAATCATTCTTTGACGACGGTATACAGAAGATCAATGAAAAGATATCTTCAATAACAGAGTTAGGGAGTAGTTGGGTTATTAGAAAAATAACTGAAATTTACTTTATAGTAACAAAAATAAGTAACATCAGTAGGTTAAGTGGTAGAAGATATATTAAAACACCAAAAAAATTGGCTAACAAAAAGTGTATAACAAATGTAAAAAATAGTGATAATTTATGTTTTATCTACAGTATATTATCAATACTTAAAAAAGATGAGATTGTTAGGCAGCATAGAAATAGAATTTATAGTTACACAAAGTATTTAAATGAATTAAATTATGACCCAAATGATATGCCCATGAAATTAAATGGTATTCGAAAATTTGAGTCCAATAACGAAGGACTAATAATTAATATATTTAGTTATGATGAAACAGCAAAACCCGAACATGATGACTTTGTTTTAAAACACCCATTTATAAACATAATACATAGGTCCAAAATTACTGAAGGAACAATTATTAATTTATTGTTATTAAATAAAGGAGAACAATATCATTATGTTGGGATTACATCTCTAAATAGGTTATTGAATTGTAAAGATAAAACAATAGATAGAATTCAATCATTATGGTGTCATAGATGTTTGAATGGATTTAGAAATAAAAAAGCATTGGACAAACATGAGATATTATGTATGAGAAATCAGTTAGGGACAACTTTATATACTTTCCCTGAAAATAAGTTTATTAAATTCACAGATTGGTCCAAAACTGTAACCCCACCATATGTTATATATGCTGATTTCGAATCTGTTTTGCCAAAGGACGACGTACACCATCAAATACATTTACCCATTTCGGCAGGACTTTTGTTAATAAATAATTTTGATGGGAGTACAATATACAAAGAATTTATAGGTGAAGATTGTGTTGAACAATTTTTAAAAACAGTTGAAAAAATAGCAAAATATACTGTATTACCGTATTATTATAAAATGGGAAATAAAACAATTAAGGAATTAACCAACATACAACAGATTCAATTTGATACATGTATAAAATGTTATCTTTGTTTGAAAGATATTGTGGATCCGGTGAGAGATCATGATCATTTTATGATCATCATTCGTATCAATTTGTAAATGATTCTTTAGCAAAAGCGGTTAAAACTCTGACAACTTTACCATTGACTCGATCAGCTTTTACAGGGACTATAGTAGATGAAAAGGGAATCTTTCCGTACAATTTTGCTACTAGTTTAGATGTTCTTCACGATACTTATGAGTTACCACCGATTTGGAAAGGTGTCACTGAGGCTGAATATGAAAAAGCTCTGCTTATTTGGGATGAAACTAATTGTAGGACTTTACTTGATTATATGAAAGTTTACCTGAAACTAGATTGTTTTCTTTTGGCAGACTTTTTTCAACAATTTCGAGCGAAATCTATAGCACATAATAGATTAGAACCTTTAAATTATTTTGGAATTCCTGGAATGTCGTGGTCTTCTGCTTTAATGTCCTTGGATGAACCTATAGAATTAATCACTGAAAATGAAATGTTTAGCTTTTATGAGGGAGGTATTAGAGGTGGTCTTACTTTTGTTAATAAGCACTATGTTAAAACCGACGAAAACACAGATTTACTATATATTGATATTAATAATTTATATGGTTGGGCTTTAAGTCAACCATTACCTTGTGGTGAATTTAATTGGATATTTGAAGGATTTGATACAATATTATCTGATTGTTTGACTTTGAATCTTGAATCTTTATCATATGGGTATACTCTTGAAGTTGATCTTGAGATTCCTTCGGAACTTCATGTTAAGTTAGATGATTTTCCAATTGCAGCTGAGAAAATGAAACCTGAGGGTTCAAAGGTTGAAAAATTGTTGCTGACTCATTATCCTAAATATAACTATGTAATTCATTGGCGATTATTAAAATTATACATGTCTCTTGGTGTTAAAGTGACACATGTTAATCGCGGAGTAAGATTCAAACAGTCTAATATTTTTAAAAAGTATATTGACATAAACACTGAACTTCGAGCTAAAAGTACAAATACACTTGATAAAAATTATTATAAGTTGTTAAATAACAGTTTATATGGAAAAACTGTTGAAAATCTGAAAAAGAGAATGAATTTGCGTCTTTGTACAACTGATAAAAAACTAGTCACTTATACTTCAAAACCTACCTTTAAAAAATCAATAAAAATTGACAATGATCTTATAGCTGTGTTGTTAAATCCTGATTCGATATGTTTAGATCGACCAAGCTATATAGGACAATCTGTGCTTGACTTGTCGAAACTTAGAATGTATGAGCTTCAGTATAAGGACTTGGAAAAATATCGACAACAATTTAATTGTGAGATCAATATAGTTGCTGGAGATACAGACTCTTTCTTCTTGGAGATTAAAAATTGTAAAATAGATGTTCTTTTGTCTGAAATGGTTAAGGATAATCTTTTGGATACATCTAATTACTCTTCTACTCATCCACTTTATTCTAAAAAACTTGATTCGGTTATTGGAAAATTTAAGGACGAAAGTAAGGGAGAAGGTTATGACGAATGGGTTTTCCTTCGACCAAAATGTTACAGTTTGTTAGGTAAATCTTCTTGTCTAAAAGCTAAGGGTATATCGTTAAAGGATACCGGTCTAACACATAAAACTTATAAAGAGTGTTATGAGAAAAACTCAGTCTTTTCGGTACCACAATTTAGAATAGGATCAAAAAATCATCAACTTTATAGTTTTAAAAATAGTAAAGTTGCACTAACAAATAGAGATGATAAAAGGGTTTGGGTGGGTAAAAATAAAAGTTTAGCATACGGGCATATAAATATACCTCGAGAAATTGACGTTGATGAAGAAATTGTCGCTGTTGATGAACTTATTGGAGAAATAGAATCATGTGACGAAAATATAACAGATGAAATTCAGCAACATAACTTCGAGGAAGAACTAATAGATATAGATGATGTGCAGTTCTCTGACGATGATGAAGAAGATGAAGATTTTTATTAAATAAACATTATAGTATAAATTTGTTTTTGTTTTTTTATTTTTTGATTAATTTTTATTACATACTTTATGGGTTTATTTTATGTGTTTATAGTTTTTTTTTTTTATAAAGATTTCGATCTTTTACGAGTTTATTTTATGTGTTTATAGTTTTTTTTTTTATAAAGATTTCGATCTTTTACGAGTTTATTTTATGTGTTTATAGTTTTTTATAAATATTTTAGTTGGTGGAATTAATATTATTATTATTATTATTATTATTATTATTATTATTATTATTATTATTATTATTATTATTATTATTATTATTATTATTATTATTATTATTATTATTATTATTATTATTATTATTATTATTATTTTGATAACGCTAAATTTCTTTGATCGTAATCAAAATGTATAAAAATTTCATTGTAAAAATTATCCTAAAAATTTTATCTTTAAAATTTAATAATTATTTTGTTAAAAATTTTATTAAAAATTAATTCAAAATCAAACTAAAAAATTGATTGTAAGATTACATTAAAAATATGTAATTCTTAAAAAATTTAATTTTAAAATACACATTATCATCTTAAAATACACTTAAAATTTTATCTTAAAAATTAAACTAAAAACATCGATAAAATTATACTGAAAACAAACATTGTATAAAAAATTTTCAATTATGTTAAAAATTTATTACTTTGAAAAATGATATTTTATAAATTATACTGAAAAAAATTTCATCTTTAAAATTCGTATATAAAAATTCATCGATAAAATTATACTGAAAATTCTACTTAAAATCATATATAATTTATATAAAAATCATATTTTAAAAATCTTATATAAAAACTACATTGATAAAAAATTAGAAATACTTAAAAAATTTAATTAGAAATACTTAAAAAATTTTAAATATTAAAAATAAATTCGAAAATAAATTTTAAAAAAAAACTCGAAAAAAATTTCGAAAAAAATACACACAAAAATTTAATACACACAAAATTAATTAAGTTGATTACATCATTATGTAATCAAGATAATCCGAAATTTAATCCGCTATTACATACCCCCCCCCTCCCCCTATGTTTTTTTTAGGTTCCAGTGTGCTACTAACTACCTACTAAATTTATAAAGTAAAAATGGTTTATTTTGTATTCACTTAATATTATTCCCCCTTTTTTACTGTAAAATTAATTAAAATTTTAGGTTTCACTAAAATATTTTTAAAAATCAACTGATTTAATCAACTTTTTAAATAGAACATAAAATTATAATTAAAAAATCATTTACTATTCAAAATTTATTAAATTAAACATTTCCATATCCTGCAGAAGTTCAATGTCATGAGAGCTGATGCCCATGACATACCAGGAATTCCATAAAAATTAAGAGGTTCTAGACTATTATAAGCAATTGCTTTTGCGCAAAATTGCTGAAAATAATCCGCAATGAGGAATACGTCTAATTTTAAGTAGGTTAACATATAATCTAGCTTTGTCTCGCAATTTTGCTGTATCCAAATTTGTTGGGGTGTATCGTATTCATCAGCAGATACAGGACCCCAAATAGGATGCAATTCAGTCGTCGATTCAAGAACCTCAAGAGATATCGCAAAGTCATAAGGGAAATTAGCCTCGGATCTAACAATTGCGCTATCAAAAACAGAATAAGTTAAAGGCAAATCAGTAAGTGTCTTAACAGCTTTTGCTAAAGATGAATTAACAAATTGCATGCTGTCTATGAAACGAACAGGCAATTTATTAATGTACGCGATGTAGGAGATAAATTTTTCAGTAGTGGTCGGAATAATATTTAATTCCCAAAAGGAAAAATTATTTAAACCATACTTTAAAATATGATGGAGATCATATCCCCTTAAATTGTGAAAAACTACAGGTAATTGTTTCTGGATTCGTCGAGAAACATTACACTTCCAACAAGCAGCCCCTAAATACTTACCTGAGAAATGACAATGATCCTTAACTTTATCCCTAATAAACTTTTTACACAAATAATAAGTGCGACATTCCTTGAACTCCCGTTCCTCGTTGAAAGAAAGTGGTAGTATAGTTTTGTTGACAATGAACCTCGTAATATGGCAAGACAATCGAAAGAGCGATTTCATCAATCTTTTTCAAAAATACCAAAACGCAATCATCGCCAATAAAATTATTATATTGTTTTGTATTTGTATAGTTATTAATTAATAGTAGACCTGCTGCTATCGGCATGTGTATTTGATGATGCCTTATATCCAGTGGTAAAATGACTCAAAATCCGCATGAATTACGAAGGCGGGGTAATAGTTTTTGCATAATTAGAAAATTTAAAATATTTATTTTTAGGCAACGTATAAAGAGTAGTGCCTGTTTGATTTTTAATGCACAATGAAACATGGGTGTCAAATGCAGGTTTTAATCTAAAGCCATTAAGACAATGGGGACACCAATGTACAGACATTTGGATATTGCAAGATGAAGTCACATGGCAGTTCATTAATTTATCCAAATCAAAAACAGCCGTATAGTGATAATTATCGCCGTCCTCCAAAAGAAGTAAATAAATAGGTGTACCGTGAGTAACCTTGGAGCGGTGAATTATGTCTAAATGTGGATGATGGGGGATATAATTTATATCGTCATTTTGAGGAATTTTAGACGGTTTTACTTTGTACGTCAAAACATTTATAGCAAGGTTTTAGTCCTTGTTCTTTCTCTCGAACTTGGGAATATTACAGAGTCTCATAGAACAATCGTCAATGGGGTCAAAATTTAATTCGTCCAAATAATTCTCGTAAGAAGTAACTCTGTTTCTATGGGTGCGAACTACACTACGTTTTAAAAGGGTTAATATACTATATATAAAACAATGATGGTCATTGTTTTGTACATTAACTATAGCCTTTTTGCCAGATAAAGATCTTGGTGTGGGGATATAACTATGGCCAGCTAGTCTATGTATGAGAAAATACTTAGTTAATATAAAATCAATTTCTTTGATTTTAACAACCCGCCATTCACTTCCTAAATATGTGAAACGTCCGATTTTATTATTTAATTTAGTTATCCCATCAAGCAGAAAATTATCAGAAAAAAGTTCTGCCTTATTACTAAAAAAGTTATCTTTAATTTCACCATCATTTTCGAATTGTATAAGAATGGTGAAATGTATTTTAACTGACCCCATTTTGTTTATCTCTAATTTTAATTTATTAATTATTTTATCTGTTAGAAAGATTTGAATTAGATTTTCGCGTTCAACATCGAATCTAATACTTTTATGGGTTCTATTTAAATCTAACCTTATTTCAGGTTCATCATCAACATTAATTGAACCCCCTATCTGATTATTAATATCATCATCATCATCATCATCATCGCTAATAATGATTTCAACCCTTTTAATTTTAGAGGGAACAAACTGAATAGTTGCAGAAGGTCGTTTATTATTATTATTATTATTATTATTGTTATTATTATTATTATTATTATTATTATTATTATTATTATTATTATGTCTCGATGTATTATTTCGTTTATTATTATTATTATTATTGTGTGTTCTATTATTATCATGTGTTGTATTATTATTGTTATTATTAGTGTTATTATTGTTATTGTTATTATTATTGTTATTATTATTATTATTATTTCGTTTATTTATTTTTCGAAAAGAGATTTTTTATTTAGAGTAAATTGATTTAAGTGGGTAAAGTGCCCCTTATAAAACTCTAAATAATTTATATCTTGGGCAGTCTCGCATTTGAGGCATATGAAAAAATTGATGCCAAAGAATTTATGGCCGTAGTATCGCTTCATTTCACCATGACATTTTACCAAATAACATGTTGAAGCGATGCAATATTTCGGATATAATCGGCCTGATAAAATATATATTTAAATCTTGTTATTAAAATTTAAATATCTATAAATATAAATTTTTCATCGAATATAAGTTTTCAATAAATATCACAAATTTTAATAAATATAAATTTTCAATAAATATCACAAATTTAAATAAATATAACTTTTAAATAAATATCACAAATTTAAATAAATATAACTTTTCAATAATTATAACTTTTCAATAAATATCACAAATTTAAATAAATATAACTTTTAAATAAATATCACAAATTTAAATAAATATAACTTTTCAATAAATATCACAAATTTAAATAAATTTAACTTTTAAATAAATATCACAAATTTAAATAAATATAACTTTTCAATAATTATAACTTTTCAATAAATATCACAAATTTAAATAAATATAACTTTTCAATAAATATCACAAATTTAAATAAATTTAACTTTTAAATAAATATCACAAATTTAAATAAATATAACTTTTAAATAAATATCACAAATTTAAATAAATATAACTTTTCAATAAATATCACAAATTTAAATAAATATAACTTTTCAATAAATATCACAAATTTAAATAAATTTAACTTTTAAATAAATAAAAAAAAAAAAAAAAAAAAATTTAAATAAATATAACTTTTTAATAATTATAACTTTTCAATAAATATCACAAATTTAAATAAATATAACTTTTAAATAAATATCACAAATTTAAATAAATATAACTTTTCAATAAATATCACAAATTTAAATAAATATAACTTTTAAATAAATATCACAAATTTAAATAAATATAACTTTTAAATAAATATCACAAATTTAAATAAATATAACTTTTCAATAAATATCACAAATTTAAATAAATATAACTTTTAAATAAATATCACAAATTTAAATAAATATAACTTTTCAATAAATATCACAAATTTAAATAAATTTAACTTTTCAATAAATATAAATTTTTCAATATCACAAATTTAGGTTTTCAATAAATTTTTCATCAATTATAACTTTTTCATCGAATATAAGTTTTCCATAAGTTTTCCATCAATTCTTAATTTTTTCATCAGTTATAACTTTTCTCATCGAATATAAGTTTTCAGTAAGTTTTCAATATAAATTTTTCAATAAAATTTTAATCAATTATAACTTTTACAATAAATATCAAAAATTTAGGTTTTCAATAACTTTTTAATTAATTATAACTTTTTCATAGAATATAAATTTTCAAAAAGTTTTCAATATAAAATTCAATATCATAAATTTAGGTTTTCAATAAATTATTAATATTTGTTTTTATTTAATCCAAATGGATTAAATAATAATAAATGTTAATAATAATATTAAAATAAAAATAATAATAATATATTATAAAAATAATAAAAAACTAACATCTATCATCGCTATCCCCAGAAAAATCATCATTCCCCGAAATGTGGACATAATTGTCATCCACAGAAATGTGGGCATACCAACATCATTCCCCGAAATGTGGGTATCGTCATGAAGGTTTCCTTCCAAATCTACTAAAAAGTTTTTTATTATAAAGAAAAATAAATTAAAATTTACCCAGATCATCATTGATAATAATATCATCTTCGCTATCGTTGATAACGATAACTTCATTTTCTAAAATAATTATTATTAAATAAGCCAAAATTACTTTAAAATTTACCTCTTTCAAATTCATTGACTCCGTCTATCTGATTCTGAATTTATGTTATTAAAAACCAGTCTAAAATAATAAAAATTAAAAGAAAAATAAAATAAAAATCCTTACAGGTTTCAGAAGTCAGAAGACTTCTTAAAATATTATTTTGACCTGCCATTTTGAAATTTTTGAATTAACTGTGACAGATTTGGAAATTGTCAATGTTTGTAAAGAGAATTAAATTTTCAGGATTGAGCCCATCACATTTTAGCAATGCACCCATATAGTTGAGAGATTTTGATGCATGCAGTTAGACATGTGTTCTTTGTAAATCACATACAAACAAAAGTAAGTATATGTTTTCTATGTAAATTACATATATAGTCTTGAGTGTGTTCCTTGTTACTAATCACACACTTATCATGCTTTGGCTTTGTGAATCATGTGATGATCATGCAATGTCTTTGTAATCACGCATTAGCACTGGCTGTGTTAAAATTAATTAATTAAACACATAATATTAATAATAATAATATTAATAATAAAACATAACAAAACATTAATACATTTATTATACATCAAATCGCTTGGATAATAACCAAGCTAAACAATGTTGACCACAAGTTAAGGTCCATGGTTTATGAAACATAGTTTTATTATACACAATAGGCTTACCCATTGTTTGCAGTTTTGAAACCATTAAAGCCGGATAATAGAAACCCATAGGATCAAATACAAATAATCTGCTAGGTTTCATATATATTGCTAACCAATGTTCTACACCGAGATGAGACGATTGAGTATTGACGATTATGGCTTGATTATTACGTAAATATGGAATTTTATCAAGAGGTAAAACCCTGAAAAATTTATGTCCTAGTATTTGTTTTCCAATTCGATAGACCTGAACAGAACTACATCAATAATATTAATAATACATGAAAAACTTACTCCATGACAAATTATTATAAATTATCTATACATTTATACCATTCAAACCAACAACTGTTTGCAGTTATTTGAACCTCATTTTCAAATACTCCATATATTAAAACATGCACCGGTTCAGTTGTAGCTTTGGCAAACTTTATATCTAATCGTAAATTTCCATTTTGAGGTAATTGACTCTGATTTAAATCAAACTCGGGTGCCAAAACAAATGTGAAGAATAGATATTTTCTTTTAAAATCCTCAAGAGTTACACCACAATTGAGGTTTTTATCCAAATAACCCATATTTCTCACTATACTCTGCATATATGTAGCACAATAATTATCATTATCGAAATCCTGAGTATATGTTTCTCTATAATCACTATTTTTCGATAAAGTTAAAGAAGTTACTCCAAAATATTTGAAAATTGAGCTCGATGTTAAGTTTGATTCATTATATTGAGATTTACTTTGAAATGTTACCAATATAAAGTTGGGCATTCTTCTATCTCCAAATATTTGTTCCTTATAGAAAGAAGCTGCACCTTTAGGAATGGTGAATTGAACAATTTCCGTTGTTTTCAATGGATATATTGCATGCTTAGAATTAAGCCCCAGTTGATGACCGGCTAATACAGAGGGCTCAACACGAACTGTTCTCACCAATAATTTTGCATCAACTAATTGAAGAATTGGTGCTGTGGTAGCACTTGTTAGTGATAATGCCGACTCAGATCTTTTCAATCTAATGTGTACATTAACACCTGGGAGTAAATATTTCGGTTGATCCATAAAATCGAGTTGTAATGATGAGTACATGGTAAATATTTTTAAACTCTTAATCCACTTTTTTCTATTGTCATCACTACCATAACCCATAGGAGTTAAACATGTATTTTTAGTATCACTATTGTAATTTATAATAGTTTCTATTAGAGCTTTGTGAATATATGTACAGTTACCACCATCAATCTTGATATTATTAAATCCGTGAACTGCATCTTTAAAAAGTGTATGAAGCAAGATATTGTTTGGTATTACATCACATGGCTCACCCAAAGGTTTTCTATCTTTATCTACAACTTTGATCTGAACAGTTAACAATGTATCGTTCAAATCTAGATATTCAGTTTGGGAACCATTAATATAAAATTCAATATCTGTTCTACTATCTATAATAGAATTCATCGGGAATATTTCTTCAAAGGCCCCCATTTCAATTACCGACTGGGGAAATGGTCTATCAAATAAACACAATTCAGATTTACCGCAAATCATTTTTGAAATATAGTTCCATGTCCTTTCATTCGTTTGTTTATATGCTTATGATGTTTTTTACGTTTTTGAGCTGATGCCGGTGTTGGTGTCGCGGCCTGTTTTTGAAACATACCTGCAACTCCCGGTAGAACTTTCCCTAACTCGGATAATGCATTTGATTTCAGAAATGGTAATATTTTCTGATCATTCATTATCACATCTTTAGCGGTTTTCATACCAAAACTACCAATGTGTTTAAGAAAAGGAAGTGCAAATCTACCAAAAGTTCTCAACCATCCAGATCCGTACTGTTTACCAATAAAATATGGTAATTCGCCATCACTTTGGCTACTACTATACATACTAATAATATCGTTATTGGCCATCTAATTTACGAAAATGTAATGTCAAATGAGTTTTTGTATTTTTAATAAATTCAATAAATTTAACGCTATCATCAAAAATATTTATTTATATATTGTTTATACATGATGTTGATACCGGTAAGTACATGGGATTATCGCTATTTATATTTACAACTTCATCCTGGCCATGTTTATCAACCCAAACAGATTTCCATAGAGGAACCAAAGAAACAACAGCAATTATAGGATCGATGATGTTAGTATATTTGAACATTTGCCTATAAAGCTTTTTTATTTTTGGTTTTAGTACATCAAAAGCACTTGCCCGATAAGTTTGCTTATCTAATCCCAATGTAATAGTAAACTTTTTATGAATTTTAACTTCACAAATGTTATTATTCAGACTGAATTTGCATAATCCATCTTTAACTATTCCAATAGTTTTATATATATGTAAACAATTGAATGAAATATATTTATGTAACTCTTCAAGTGTTTCAATATATAAATCATTAGTAAACGTAAATGTATCTTCAACCTCATTAATATATGATACAGATATTTTGATGAGTTCATTCACAGGCCCGACGACAATAACAGTTTTGAAACGTATGAGGTATTCAGTACCAGAAACAACAATGTTAAGCTTTTCACTACCCATTCGCCTGGCATCATCAATACTTTCAAAATTTATTGTAAATGGACTAAAATCACAACTAACATTCAATCTATCTTTGAAAAACTGAAAAACGTGCCACTATTTTCATCTAAAATTTGATTCTGAATATAACAATATCGTTAGGTATTATTGATTGAGAAAATACCACTACATGTTTTGGGAACACGCTTCTTGTAATAGATTTTACATTGACTATAAAATGGTAATGTATTGTACACAAATGTAAAGTCTTGCAAAGCAACTTCCCAATTTCCATGTAAATAAATGGGATTTTGAAGAACAACCATAAATTTATTTGCTTGATTTTCCGGATGAATTAGTGGGCAACTATTGCTCTGTAAAATAGTATAGAAACTCACTTTACTAGGTCTTTTGATGATATCCATGAGGGTTTTTGATATCCCTGCCATTTGACATAGTATTCTTTATCCTTACCCACCATTTTAGTTTTCAATATTTTCTGAATCCTGAACACTGTAGGTTTGGAAATAACTTTTGATTCCTGTTTATAGAATTTCCCCTGTATTACATTGTTGTCACTATCTTTAATAACATACATTACAGGACTCTGTTTAGTATTAATTTTTGTAATTCGAAATACTTTATCACTACAATTACTATCTCAAACTTTTTGATGAAAGGTGAAGCAGATATTTTACTAATTCTAACGTGATCACCAACGCTACATTTTGGTTTTGTAATTTTAACAACTTTTTTAGAACTCACTGGTGTTTTTGAGCTGATATCTATAGGTCTCAAACCATTCAGACCTCGATGTGATGAATTATTATAACTAACAAGTATTTTCGGTAATACATTTATCCATATTTTATTACCTTGATGCACGAAATATTTCTTCAATCTATCCCTCAATGTCCGGTTAAATCTTTCAACGTGACGGCTTTGTATTGAGAATGTACAGAATAATGATTTATGAGACGATCCATTATTTGCTTAACTTTACTATTGTAAAACTCCTTGTCTATAATAATAATAATAATAATAATAATAATAATAATAATAATAATAATAATAATAATATCAATAATAATAATAATAATAATAATAATATCATTAATAATAATAATAATAATAATATCAGTAATAATAATAATAATAATAATAATAATAATATCACTAATAATAATAATAATAATAATAATATTATTAATAATAATAAGAAGAATAATAATAATACCTAAATCGGTTTGCTAATTGTCTGGATGCCCATTTTTAAATATATTATTAATTGCTTTAGAAATTTCCTCTGCAGATTTTGTCTTTGTTGGTACACCGCGGGCAAAACGACTGAAAACATCAATACATGTTAAAATATATTAATAACCCTTGTTAATCTTCGAATATGGTATCATCTCCATCAAATCAATTTGCCATAAATCACTAATACCGAATGTCTTATAAGTTCTTGTTGGAAATCTTTTCCGCATCGGTTTGTTTAAACTGTACGCAAACCAATCTGACAACCGATCTGAATTTGGAAGTCTTTTCTTTAACTTTGCTACTCCACCGAAACCTTCTTTATCTTCTGGGTTTGTCCAAATCTTCTACATTACAACAAGTTGATTTAAATTTAAATTTAACATTAGGCAATGATTGCCCATCGTTTATTGTAATCCACCTAATAATGATATTGCCAATGGTAATATAGCGCCAATAAAACCGCCTTGTTTATATATGATTTTTCTCATTTGTTTACGAATTTTATTATTTAATAGCGATAACCAAGGCTTATGATGTTTATTCAAGACTAGTTTCTTAGATTTACTGATTTTAATTTTACCTCTGACTACTTTTAGTAGAATTTTGAGTAAATCATCGACAACAAAATTTGGAAATGATTACAAAATAGACATTATTTTCAAACTCGATGCCATTAACAATGCATTTAAATATGGGAAACTTATATGATTTTTTACAATTTTAACTCTGTTCTTTTTATAACTCATTTTAATAGGGTTTTTCGAAAATAAATTCATTGCGGGGAAATCCTCGGTTATTTGTTTTTTAGATTGTGTATAACTAGTTTTTGGTGGAACTTTTTCAGTCTTTATTTTCTTTTAAATAGGTTATCTAAGTTTGCTGACATTTTAAAGCCTGGATTTCATAAACATTTTTACATGTTAATGTTTTCAACTTTGTTTATAAACCATGGCACCTTCTTTATTGAAAATATCTGTTTTTACCCGTAAATCACCATTGATTTGTTTTGTGAAATCAGGAAATATATATCCATGTGGTGATTTTGTAACATCTTGAAATGCACTGTTAAGAAGATTACGATTATTAGGGTATGCTTGTTGAGCAAGAAAATCAATAACTGTTGCATCTCAAGGATTCTTGAAAATAACTAAATATTGAACATTTAAATTTCTTGTTCGATGTGCGCCACCCTGATGAAATAGATTTTGAGTAATAAAGATCACAGTAACACCAATATGTCAACTGATATTTGTGAATAAATTATTAAAATCCTTTTCTTTATTAGCTTCCTGATACAAATCATCGATAATGATGATATCAACTTTCCTTAGAGAGAGAGAGATTAATATTTCATTATTGTTTAATTATGTTATCAAATATAAATTATAAAGGAACTTGATGTATCAAAAATGACGTTTCCGAATGATAAACCCCAGCAAATTGTTGATAAGAGTGGAAAATACCCTTTAATATTTTTCAAATCCGGCAAATGCAGAATCATGGGATGCAAAAAACCTTTAGACGTCAATAAATTACAATATAGAATAAAGGATATTAAAATACAGTCAATTACGGTTATTATAGATATGGGACAATCTATCAATCTATACAACATGTCAACAAAATGTCTTTGTATGTTCGAGCCAGAATTATTTCCTGCACTGAGGCTTTTAAAATGCAACCCAATGTGTGTTAACGTGTTTGCCAGTGGGAAAATAGTGATATTAGGGTTGCAAAATCCAGAGTACAAAAATATTGTTACAGGCATACACAATGAAATCACGGGATTGGTCGATATCTGATTGCCTAATGAGTAATTAAAACAACTTGGTTATTCATTTTATTTCATTTTGCTATGCCGAAGAAAAATGTGTATGATATACCGAAGAAAAATAACAGTCGATGTAGTAAATTTATTATTTATTTATTTTCTTTTATTATTATTTTATTTAGAAGAATATGAACCAATGATAATAGAAAGAATCATATTTTACTATCCTCAAATAAAGGAGAGTTTAAAAAACCAAGAGCCCGCAATGCAAATTCATGTTGTGATTCAGAATTTCAGAGTGATGATGAAGAAATTGTTAATAATGAAGATACTGAAATTATTAATGATGAAGAAATTATTATTGATGAAGAAACCCCAATTTTAGTTTAGCCTAACGAATTTAAGACTTGCGTTGACCATATTATAGAAAATATAATGATAGAATATTGTGGTGATGATGCATATACATATAATAATCAATAAATCTTTAAAAATGTAGTTTTTTATTAATAATTCAGTAAATAACAAAGAATAATACATTTATTAAAATCTATGGTAAACTTTATTACAGATATATATGACCGATGCTCCAGTTAATAGTTTTAATAAAAATTTGCAATTTGAAATATAAATATCTTAACGTTTGGCTTCTGCGGCAACTTGAATAATTGTTACCCATCCACCGTTTGCTTCTACCCATGGATCAATTTTTGTTTCTATTATCTAAATAATGATAAAAATAAAAGAATAATATATAGTAATATACAACTATAGACCATTGGAAATAATTTTCATAGCGGGATCCGGATTTTAATATCATGTGTTTCATATACATTAATCCTAATATTATTCGCATCCATTTATTATTTTCATCAAACATATAAATAAATATCGATTGGAATGAATTTTTATTTCTCTCAAATGTTGGAAAATTGAGAATAGGCTCAAATGGGATTTCTTCTACTATTTCTTCGGTACGGTTGACCATGAATTTTATGTTTTTAATGATATCATCATCTCCATTATTAGCAACTAGCCCATTCAACGAAATTATAAAAAAATTAGTTTTTTTGGCATTTTATAAAAATGTTTGTAAGTGTAAGCTTATTTATACTATATTAGACCAATCAGAATTTTGTACGGACATTGCATTTAAGTTTCAATGTCTTTATTTAAGAAAATATGTAAAAATATATAATGGAAATGTGAATATACATGATTTGTTGCCACTGTTTTGCATAACCGGTTGAAGTGGCTGTTGAACTTCTTTCATTATACGATTGAACTGATCAGTTGTTTTATTAGAATATACTTTTATACTATATTGCACTTGATTTATCATTTTTTTATTAAGTTTTCAATTTTCATTCATTTTGAATATTGATTTTCTTAATTCATTTTTGATAATACCTATGGTTCAATTTAAATATAGAATATCATCATATATTGCGTTCCGAGCTCTTTTTAAAGTTTCATATGCGAGTTCAAATCGGACTTCTAAATTACTCATTTTTTCAGATAATCTTTTGACTGGAGTTTTCAAATATCTAGGCCTATCTATCATATACAAAAAACATCTTGTTGAATTTTTACCTTGAACGGTTGCAATAAATGAGTTAGGCATTTTAAAAACACTAATAACTAATATTATTATTAAAATTTCTAATCATTTTCAAATCAATATAAATTAATATTTATTGTTTATAGCTAGAAGTGTGTGTGTGTTTAACTTCTCATTTGTTTAAATTAGTATAAAAGTAATTGTTATTTCAATTTTTATCATTAAAATGGATGTTATTGTACTGAGCGCAGTTCAAGTTATGAACGAAATTGAACATTATGGTAATTAATAATCGAAAAAAATAAAATGTTAAAGGATATGTAACCCGAATATCCATGTGCTGATGGATGCCATTGCTGCGCAGCCCGATATCGGAAGTAATTGGGATGGACTTTGAATAAAGCTCTTCGGCAATATTATTATAGTTGAATTATTTCTTTTTAATGAAATTTTTTGTTGTTAATGAATTTGTTTTTATTATAAATTATTATAATAATAATAATAATAATAATAATAATAACTTATAATAATAATAATAATAATAATAACTTATAATAATAATAATAATAATAATAATAATAATAATAATATAAAGTAATATTATAAAAAATAATAATTAAAATACTACTTATAAAAATAATTAAAATTTTTTTAAAAAATACTATGACCTTGAGAAATTTTGAATGGCCTTGGAAAATTTAAATGACCTTGACAAAATTTTGAATGACCTTGATAAAATATGATGAGTCATTGAGTGACCTTGAAAAACTTTAAATGACCTTGACTGAGTCATGGTCTTTGCTTAAATGACCTTGAAAATTATTATGAACCACAAAATGACCTTGAAATTTTTTGGATGAGCCGTGGTCTTTGTTTCAATAGCCTTGGAAACATGATGAGTCATCCAATGACCTTGATTTTTTAAATGACCTTGAATGAGTCACGGTCTTTGTTTCAATGACCTTGAATGGGTCATTGTCTTTGTCTCAGAAAAAAATTGTACTTTTGAACTTGGAAAAAATTTTTACATGAGGGAGAAGAGAGGGGATGTATGCGGTCTAGCGGTGACATAACCATCTCCTGAGTATCAACAAAAAAATAAAGAAAAATGAAGGATTGCTCTAAAAAACGATATAATGAAAATACCAAATTTAAATTAACTCATCATTTATATGGGGTATTAGAAGAGCATTTAAACAAAACAAAGAAAGTCGAACATTAATGAAGTATTTATGATGCTCAATAAATGATTTTTATCAATGGATTGAATTTCAATATTATGGTGAAATGACTTGGGAAAATCTAGGTTCTTATTGGCATATAGATCACACATTACCAGTTTCTAGTTTTAATTTTGAAGATGAAGAACAAATTAAAAGATGTTTTAATTGGATAAATTTAAGAACTTTAAAAGCAAAGAAGAATTTATCAAAATCGAATAAAATAATTTTAAAAGAATATTTATTATACAAGAAATTAAATCTCATTATTTTGTGAATTTATTAAAGGCAACACCTTCAAATTTCTGGAAACTCCTAAAGTCTTTTCCTACCACTTCATTAGAGAAATTTAATGAAGGAACTTGGGTAATGACTGATCTCAATGGTAAAAACAATGAAGAATAGATGGTCAATCCGCAGCACGTCTCCCAAATTCTTTATGATTAGAATATGGAGATTGTTTAGAGACTAAACGTTGGTGAGGAAAAGAATTCTAATCAGCTTTAATGATTCCTTAACATATAGTCCGACTCTCTTGGAAACTTGAGAGGTGTTTTGCCAGGAACTCGTTTAGATATAAGACTTGATGAAAATGATAATCCTAAACCTGGAGAAGAACCAATAAATAGAGTTGGTGCAGTGGCTTTAAAACATGACATATCGTATCGTCAAAAAGATATTCGTTCTCGTCAAAAAGCAGATATTGATTTAATTCAAGATTTAAATGATATTCAAAATCCAACATTTTCTGAAAGATTTTCAAGAGCAATAGGAAAAATTGCAATGAAAACAAAGATAATATTAGATGGAGCGCAAGCGACTGTCTTCGGAGAAATACCAACAAACTCAGACAATAAAAAAAAGTTTTCAATAAAGATGATATTTGGTCAGCAGATTTAATTAAAACCATAAATCCAAAAAATAATAAAAATTATAGATATATTCTAACAATTATTGATTTATATACTCGATATGCTTGGGTTCTACCATTAAAAACTAAAACAGCAAATTTAATTAAAGAAGGATTTGAGTTTTTATTTGAAGAAACTCAAAATAGAATTCCTAAAAAATTATATGTTGACAACGGTAAAGAGTTTTATAATAAAATATTTGAAGAACTTAGACAAGAAAATAATATTGAAATTTATTCAACTTTTAATTCACCTGATGATAGATCAAATTATGGTTCACATAATCCTATAATTGAAAGATTTAATAGAACATTGGATGTATAAAAAATTTACAGAACGTGGAAATAGAATTTGGTTAGATGTATTACCAGAATTAATTAATAAATATAATAATAAAATTCATAGAACAATAGGAGTTTCACCAACAAAAGCAAGTGAGAATCCTTTATCTAATCAAAGAAATTATGTATGATAATAATTATGCTAATGAAAATTTACAAGAAAAACAAAAATTTAATATTGGCGATCGAGTTCAAATATTCAAATGGAAAAATAAATTTGAAAAAGGCTCAACACATAAATGGTCTAAAGAAATTTTTATCATTTCAGAAATTAAAAATATAAAACCAATAACTTATGGAATTAAAGATTCAATCGGTGAAGAAATTCTAGGTAAATTTTATCAAAATGAACTCCAAAAAACCATTTTTTAATAATTTCTATTAAAAATGGTTGATGAAATTATTGATACACAAAAAGCAAGTGAGAATCCTTTATCTAATCAAAGAAATTATGTATGATAATAATTATGCTAATGAAAATTTACAAGAAAAACAAAAATTTAATATTGGCGATCGAGTTCAAATATTCAAATGGAAAAATAAATTTGAAAAAGGCTCAACACATAAATGGTCTAAAGAAATTTTTATCATTTCAGAAATTAAAAATATAAAACCAATAACTTATGGAATTAAAGATTCAATCGGTGAAGAAATTCTAGGTAAATTTTATCAAAATGAACTCCAAAAAACCATTTTTTAATAATTTCTATTAAAAATGGTTGATGAAATTATTGATACACAGACTGTTGATAATTTAGAAAAAAAAATAAGAAAAATAATAGAAACAAATAAACCTGCATCTGTTGAATATAATGGTGAAAAAATATACATTGGTAAAAATAAAATAGCAGAAATTAAACAAAAAGAAGCTGAACATTCTGGAGGAGCGCAAGCGACTGCTTCTGGCAGAATTCTTCCTTTTAGCTGCATTATTAACATTAATCATTTGAGAAATTACAGCTTCATCAGGTGGAATAACAACTGCTGTTAAAAATTATAAAAAGTCAAAGAGATTAGATGCAGAGATTGAAAATATTAAATCAGAAACAAAAACTGGTCAAGGAATTTATTTAGATTCCTATCAAGGTCATGGAATTTGTGATTTTATAAAATCTATTAATAAAAAGAGTCCTTCTAAAAATAAAAAATTAAAACAAGTTTTGAAAAAATTAAATAAAGGAAATATTCAAATAGAGGTTGATGGTGATAAAATTTTTCTTTCTTATAAAAAATAAATAACTGTTCATTATTAAAAATTTTACTATTGAAAATGTCTTCTTGAAGTGGAACTTTGTTTACACCAACTTGGAATAAAAATATTATGAAATTCAATAGATATTTTAGGAGGAAGTACATTTTCATGGAAACCAACAAATTTTAATTCTCGACCGAGATTTATTTTGATTGGAGTTAAAGATTTAACAGTTAATTATACAACTAATAATTCAAAATTTATTCAATCACGCGGTAATGATAAACAATTAAAATCTTTAAGTGTTCAATTAAATTCAAGTTATTATCCTGGAAAACCAATAGCATTTGATAAAGCAAAAAATTATCAATCAATGCTATATAAAAGTTATATTTTAATGTGTCATGAATTTTTAGTTGAACCACAATTAAAGTTTTCAGATTTTAAAAATTTATATTCTATATTTTGTGTTGATGTTAGTGAACAGGGTGATAAACTAGCAATTAATGGAGTAACTGTAAAAATAGAAATGGAAAACGATGATGGTTTTAAAGGAAAATGTTATTGTTGTGCTTTGGTTGAAAAAGAATTAAATATTGAAATAGGTAGTGGAAAGATGATAAATATAATATAAATATAAAATAATATAAATTATGATGTATAAAATAGTTATGGATAAATTGAAATCAAATTTTAAATTTCTGGAGATCTCTACGTGGATATCAATCACAAAAGTAATATAATTTAAAGATATTTAAGAGGATGCTCATTGTGGTTATCAGTATACATATGAAAATCATTGAATTAAATCTATGGGTTGACTGGTAATTTTTATTGAATTTATTCTTGATTTACTGATTACAATTTAATTATTTGAGCAATATGATATAAATTTTTTGATTTTACAATAATTTAGTGAAATTTAATTTATGTGGGAAACATAGACTTCATTCGATTTTAGTCATTTTTGACGAATTTTTTATTTGATAGAATTTGTTGCCAGAATAAAATTGTGGTGATTTTCGATAGAAAATGTTGGGTATTGATAACAATTTTGTAATATTTTAAAGAAAATTTAATTTTATTGGTAAAATTCAGATTTTTATGATAATTTTAAGGGAATTTGATTGGTTGAATACATACAGTAACTATGATCCAAATGAAGAATTTTAAGAATATTTTAAAGGATTTATTCGGTTGAATATAGATTTCCAAAGAAATTTTGCTTGATATAGTTTTATGAAAATAATGAATATAATTGATATAGTGAGGAAAAAGTCATTTGAAGGGTAATGATTAATTAAGAACAAATTTGTTGATATTTTTAAGGAGATTAAGCCGGTTGAATATTGTGTTGGGCTAGCACTGAGTTTCATTTAAATGAATTGGAAATAGCACGCAAACATGACACGCAGATTTTAAAATCAGACCCATAAAACATCAAGTAAGCACCTTAAAATGTGAGAAAGGTATAATTAAAAATACAAAATCGAAAAACATAAAAATAAATTAAAATAATAACAAAATGCATCAAGATCCGCACAAAATGACATTAAAATAACATAGTAACATAAAATTTGACCCAAAAATTGACAATTTACGTAAAAGCAAAGAGTTAATAAAAATGTTGAATTAAAATAAGATAAGTTTGGCTAGAAATAATTCAATTAAAACTTAATGGAAAAATTGTCAAATTAAATCAAGAAAATAATAAAATTTAGAGTTAAATTATACAAATAATCTCAAGGTCAAATTTTGTTTTTTCGCATTAAATTTAGCACGCAAGGTTAGGGTCACAAAATAGGTATAAATACCAATTCATTTTCGCATAAATTTAATCACTTGTGAGGGATAACGTTTTCTCTTAAAAGGCTTTTACATTTTTTACCAGAAAAAACAGCATTGGATCACAAGCTTCTGGAAACAGGAATCGAGAACGATTATATTGTGAAAACTATTGACAACTATTGAAGTGAGCATGAACGATGATTATGAGTATGTCGTGTGAATGATGCAACTATGTAACGAATATTATGGGTAAATATACGATATGAAAAGATGAATTTGTTTTACTAATGTCGAAATTTTTCTGGCCCACAACCACACACCAGCAAGTAATTAAAATCCTACATCCCTATCGAGTGGTGTAAGTGCGGTTCATCCGCCAATAACTCGTGTCCGTGAGATTCCTCGCCATGAGTAACGACTGGCTCGAACGTCAAATCATTTTCGCTTATAAGGGCAGTGGGGAGATCGGGAACCAGTCTTTTGGCTGACTCCCTTTCTACTCACTCCCGAAAAATTGACCTAAAATTTTATACCTATCGGCTAAAATTATCACACTCTTAAAATCTAATGTAAACACATAAACATCTTAGGATCAACTTATGGTTAAAGAGAAGGGGGCCTGCAGAAATCGATGTAACGATCATGTTAGAAAAATTAAATAAAAATTACTAAATACGCCTAAGACGGTATATTGCCAGTGTAGATAGGAATTGAACGATAATTTGGTAAATAATATAAAGATTTAACCGTTATATAAACGCTAATAATGTCCCGAGAAAACTAAACCCATGTACTAGTATCAACGAGTTAAAAGTAGATACCTAAAACGACCCTTAAAGTTATATCTGTGAAAGCACAATCGAGTATGCGATCTCCTTAGAAGTAAAAATATATATTAACTCACAAAAATAGAGAGTAAAAACCCGCAAAAAGATCGTCCATCACTCGAAAATGCACTGATACGATAAAGATACCCGTATTGGATCATGCAGCCAACATATAACAGCCATCCCAAAAATCAAAAGATAAATTCAGAAATAAATTTATTAATAAAAACCACTACACCAACTAAGATGCACCTAAGCCGCCATAGAATCCGCAACAAAATCCAAATAGGATCGCGAAATCCCACAAACATCAAAAGATTAGTACAATAATCTATTACACGATTACTATGAACATTTAACATTAAAGCGTAGAGAGAAGTACCAAATCGGTTAGTCGTAATAATTCGTTGAAATATAGTGATAATTATAATGCGTAGGTAAGTAAGAAGGCTCAACTAAAAAAATAGAATAATAATTGTGAATAAACATACGTAGAAAATTAGATGAGGAAAAATAAGTCCATTAACACATAAATTATTTTATTTTAAATACAAAATAATTACAATCTATAAAAACAAATATCTCACCTTTGCATAAGTAAACATAGCGGACGATGAGTAACTCCAATCTCATGAAAACATTCGGCCATCTAGACCCCACAGAATTTGCTATTGAATAATCTTGTTGAAAACGTTACCCTTAAAAAGTAAAGTTATACTACCAACCAACAAAACTCGCTCCCTATGCAATTCCCTAGTCGTTGATTCGATCCAAATTTAGAACAAATAGCATATAAGCTTCTTCCGACCCCACCGAATAACTAAATTTCCAGTGAACATCTAAAATTTGAATATTATGATAATATAATAGTAAATAACCAACCAAGAGGTATTGGAGATTGACTGAATTTTCTGAAACTAATAAATGTTAAAAATGACGTAATGGGGAATCAATTACCTAAGTGATTTAAGCACCCTCTTACCAGCAATTTTCGAGAACTCAGTGTGCATCACAGAGAACAAGTAGAAAAACTCTACTATTAATGCACCACGGCACACCGCTCAGAACTACTGATAATGCTATGATTCACCAAAATTTCTTCTAGAGAACCATATCTAAAAGAATTTGGTGAGAAAGAAATTATAAATCAACCAACGAGGAGAAGCCACAAGGATTCAGAATCACGTGAGCCATGAATCATGCGTTCTTATAAATACCCGGTGTCAGGAGAAAACCGTTATCACTTTGCTATGAACCTGTCTAATAGAAGTCACACAAAGAATTATGACATCGATATGCATGGAACGGATCGAAGAAAGGAATCGGGAAATTATGCTATGAATGATGGTCCAAACCAAAGCCAAATGGGGGATGATAACAGGAATCTCGTAACACCAAATAGGAAGAATTAAATTCAGGGGACTACGCGTCTGGTAAGACAGATTGTTTTGTAATTTCTTAACTTGATGAATTTAGTAAATAATATATTTTAAACTTAGAATTTCTTTTCATTATTTTTTATTATGACATTAAAATAGATTAAGGTTGCCATGTTAGCCAGTAGATTACGGACACAGAGTCACCAAATAAACTGCCCTAAACTTGTAATTGAAATAAAAATAAATGATTTTAGTAGAAATTGAACCTATTTCGTCCCATAAATATTTTGTTTCTTTGGTAAATTATAGTTAATTCCATTTATTAATTTTGCCGATAAATTTATCAAGGGACGCAATCAGAAAAATTGGGCTAGAACAAAAAAAGCTGCTACGAAAATAAATAGCAACCTGCACCAACAATGTGTACAACTCAGCCGCGAGTATTCGCCCCGGCACAAGTTGCCTACCATAATCAGTCAGGTGTAAAGAAACCTCAAAGCAAGCCAAAAATGCACACTAGGCCGGGAAAAGCCAGGCGTGAGCGCAGAAAACTTCAAAACCAAACCCAATGAACGATTTTACGATGTTTAGTTAATAATTGTGGCATGAACGTAATTGTCCTTTATGGGAAATAAACGTTTTGTGTTTTAATTCGGTTATAATATAATTCAAACGTGATACTGAGGAAAGGAATGTTATGTAAAACGAATGTTATGTAAAAATATAACGAAAGTAAGGGACCTAAATAAGCAATACGAGCACATAACTTCTATCGGCAGCTCGCTGAACCAGCTGCAGACCGGATCTTAGCAGTTTTGGAAACAAAGCTCATCTTTGACAGTCTCAGACCCATTGATTACAGTACCAACGTTGCTTAGCAACGGGTAACCAGTGGCAGGCGCATAGCATTGTATGAAAGGGGTCAAGGTTATAAAAACCTCTAGCTTCACATTGTTATTTTACGGGTAAATATTATCTAAATGGGGATTTTTATGAAAAACAATGAATTAAAAAGGAAGCAATATTGTCATGTAAAGAGAAATGATTTTTTAAAAGGGGTATTTATAATATTTTTAGGTGGTTATATTTGGATGAATATCGATATAAGTGGGTGAAAAGATGGTAGAAAAAATGTCATTTGATGAGAAATTTATGATATTTTATGGAGAAATGATTGATTAAGAAGAGAATTTGTGATCTTATAAAGGGAAATGATCGATTAAGAACAGGTTTGTTGATATTTTTAAGAGGTTGAGTCAGTTGAATTTTGTTATTTTAAAGAGAAATTATTGCTCAAGTTATGAATTTATGCTCGTTTAAGAGGATTTCAAGAAATTTATTTCGTTGAATATCGAAATAAGTCGGTGATTTTTATGATAATAATGAATATAGCTGAGAGTGAAAATGTTGTCATATAAAGAGAAATGATTGGTTGAGAGTAAAGATTGGAATATTTTAGGGGGGAAACGATAGGTTAAGAGGGGAATTTATTATATTTTTAGGGGGATTTATTCGGTTGAATATTGATGTTAAAGGATGGATACTTTTCATTAATTTACATTTTCGACACATTTTCATTGATTTAAGGGTTATCAAAATATATCAATAAGATTTTGGTTAATTTTAATGATATCATTGGAATCTGAATAAAATATACGATACGTGTTCGGTTCTAAGAAATTTTTTTATTCATGTAACTATTTGTATACAAGTAAGTATTTATTTGATTTTATTATTATATTTGTAATTTATTTTAATTAAAAACTAAAATTGACTAGTATTTAAAAACTTTTTGTTACCCATTACTTATGTTATTATTGACAATTTTCTGAATAATTTAAATATTTACGATTATTTTCAGGAAGGAAGAGGAAATGTACGATTAAATACTATGAGCAGTCGATAACATACATTAATTTTCATTCAACAAGTACATAGAACAATTACCTAGCAATCTTATTAAATTTAAAAAAATGATCTAACAAATTTTTTCAATTATTTAAAATTTTATTTAAAAAAAATTGTCATATAATTTTGTCGGCTCTTTAATTTTAAAAATTACCCTTATGTAACTTAACATTTGACCCTCTATTTCATTTTAATAAATTCTTACCAAACTTACCATACTTTACTCTAGGCACCTTAATTTACTTAAATTTATTCTAACGTACTTTAAATTACTCTGATGAACTTTAATGTACCTTAATTTACTTTATGAACCTTGATTTACTAAAATATACTCTAAAGTACTTAAATTTACTTTAATATACTCTAATGTATTTTAATTTTCCCTAATTTATCTTAATTTACTATAATTTACTTTAATAAACTCTAATGTATCCTAATGTACTTTAGACCCCCTTAATTTACTTTAATCTACTATTTTAACTTATTTTTATCTAGAGCCTAAATTTGACTATTAAAATTGTGTGACCAAATATTACAAGTGTTTGTTATTAGAAGCCTATAAAATACCCTTGACAATTTTTTAGCGGTTGGCGATTCAAGCCATTTTTATTTTTTACCTATATTTACCTATAGAAAATATTGAGACCAAATTTTACATTGTTTTTTATTGAGTTTAAAATATCCCTGACTAGTGTGACTATCGTAGGCGATTCGAGCCAATTTTTATCATGTTTTTTATCAAGATAAATTACTTAGGCTTTTTAATCAAAGAAATATTTTCTAGGCTTTTTAATCGATAAAATATTTCTATGTTTTTATATTGATAGGTGATACCAACCAATTTTTATTGTAGGCTTTTTATCGAGAGTCAAAAATACCCTTTGATTATAATGTGATCGAAAAATTTTTGTGGATGAAAAAAATTTATTCAAAAAAAATATTTCAAACAATTTTAATTCAAAAAATTGCCCAAGATTTGAATTCCGAAAGCGGAGATATCACGAGTGGTCTTAGAAATGGGGCTCATCTGCTTGTGGATTTTCAGCTGCTACATACAGTACCAACATGAACTTGCTATGGATTTATAGTGGTAGGATCAAAATTGTGGGGCGTCTGGTTGAGAGAGAGTAGGCCATCAAAGCAGTGAGTGTGTCGGTTGAATAGCATAGGTAGAGTGGATCTGCTAACGATTTAAACAAATTAAGTTCACCGAGTATACCAACATTTTTGAAATACTAAAATTAAATTTTTCTTCAAACGCTGCAATAATAAAAATGAATTTCAGTGATTTTGTTAAATATTAACCAACCTCGTTTATCTATGGTTTCTCCATTTGCTATCCAACGATATGCTTTTGATTGTGGAACGTCAATTGTACGTTCAAGTTGTCGCCAGTTTCCATTTATGTTAGACTGGCAAGTAATTGCATTTTTTTAGATTCACTTTTTAACTTTCGCAGACATATTTTGGGCTATTAAACAAACACATATGAACAATTGCAATTCTGTTGTTTAATTTAAACAATTTGTAGAAAATCAGACTTACTTTTCTCATTTTAATTTTAACAATTCTCAAGATTTTGATTGAAATACTTTTTCTCTCCCTCCCAGGTTGGCATTGTTGTAGATGCTTGTATACCGAGGATTTTCCAGCAAGGTCTAGGTTTTTTTAAGTGTACTTCCAATGTATATTTCTTTGCATGTATTGCTTTTTCTGAAGCATATTTTCTTTAGTGTCTGGCAATTTTCCATTGTGCAAATGTTTTTTTTGTGTTGTTTGCAAGTACTTGCCTCAGTACCCAAGACATGTGTGATATACGAATTGGAAGGCCTCTTTCCGGATCTTAAAATATAGCGTGTCACTGATGAATGGGATGTTTATCTTAACATCCGAAACAACCACAAATGTTTCCTACTAGATTGTGACCAATTTCAGTTTCCACTCCGTATGTGTAAAATATCCATTTCTCATTAACCACTTGCGCAATGATTTAATTTTCGGTAGCTGGGCCGCGCTCTACTATATATGTAAAGTATCGTATAAGTTCGAATAATGACGTTACGTCTGTCAGCCGACGTTGGACACACGTCGTTTTTGGTTTTGCGACAAATGCTACCGACGAGGTATACACTTCACTAGCGGTTTTGAAAAAAATCATCAAAGCGTACCTAGCACGTCAATATAGCGCAAGTGGTTAAGCATAAAAAACTAATTTTTCAACTATTAGAAAAAACGTAAACAAGGGACATTTTGAGCAATCAAGATGAAGATAATCTAACAAAATCAATAATTTATATAAACAAAAGACAACCCCATACAGACAAATCAATAAATAGATCAATCCTGTACTTGTGCATTTAGAGATCAGAGAAATACAATAAAATTAAACTCATAATTTATTTGCAACAATTGAATGAAAGCAGCTTTCAAAATAGTTGAAAGCCTTGAAACTTTACCAAACACGGGCCTAACATTTCAACTCTAAAATATTACTTCTCAAGATCCAGCAATTATCAATATCGTTTATATATACATGACGACAAACTAGTTTACCATCAAGCAAATAATTGACTACCAAAATGCGCATCGATAATAAGAGAATAATCTAATTCATTATTTACCAATAACAATACAATACAAACCAAACTTGCAACCAACAATAAACGATTAAATAATAAATAATAATATTATAATAATAATAAATAATAATAAATAATATTAATAAATAATAATAATAATAATAATAATAATAATAATAATAATAATAATAATAATAATAATAATAATAATAATAATAATAATAATAATAATAAAATAATCAACACCAACAAAAATAAGAATGACATGTGACTAATAACTTTCCGAAAAGGTTGCCAATGTCAAAAATACTATACATATATATGTGTGTAAAATGAAAAAACTAAATGCAATGACCATGGGGATTCATGTAAAAATGGATTGAAAAATTGACAGAGGCAGAAAGTTCCATAAAAACAGTTGCACATTATGAATCATAATCATAATAATATTAATAAAGAATAGGATGAATTAATCATAGTTTGCCCATTCATAAAAACGTCAATGTTTATTTACACTGTTAATTTCTCATTCAGCTGACACTATTGCATGGCATTAATGGGGATTCCATCTCTTTCAATACTCGATCGAGCCATTGAAGAGGTCCATTAAGATGTATTTCAATCCAACAAGGAGTATTTGTCACAGTTTGTCGCCTGAAAATAAAATTACCAACAGAAATCTAGAAAATTTGTCAGGGTGTTTCTATATGTACTAACGAACTTGGAGAAAAGTTTGTAATTAGAAATTAATATTTTAAAGGTTTATGAGTTCAATAATTCGTTTTGTAATTTTTAGTATCATAAAAATAATTACTCAACCAGGTATAAAAATTGAAAATTAGAAAAATTCATTTTACATTTGGCAAAAAAATTAAAATTGATTCAAAATTGAAAATAACTAAAAATCATTGTTTTGATTTTAAATTTAAAGATTTTTAAATATAATTTAGAATTAAAATATAATTCAGGAGATCTGTATTCAAACCATTATTTATTAACAACGTAATTATTTATTTTTTTATCAGCGTAACGCGTAATTTTACCTTTTTTCTATTTTAAATTCATGACAAATTAAATTACCTTTTTCGATGAGCGGATCTTAAATTTTGGATATGATTATGTTTAAAATTTATTTTATTTCTATTGTAATAACAAAACATTGATTCGCATTTTTATAGAATCTTTATAACAAGAATGTGATAATAACGTTTTATCGCACAATTATAGATTTTATTCAAAGCGAAAATCTATCTTCCCATTTACATCCAGTCATTTAAATTTTTTAGTATTTATTTATTTTTAAAATGCTTTGCTTTAGGGTATTTGTTATTGTCCTATGCGTGAAACTAACGGTCACCGAGTTATTTAAACAAAATACCGTAAGTGCATTTATTATTTACTTCATTGATGTTCGCTCGCCAGGTCACAATAAAGCTCATAATGTGACCCAACAATTTGTATTAAGAGCTCAAAAAGAACAGGATTAAAATAATTAACATGCTAAATGATATTTGAAAAAAAACTTTTGAGTTCAAATTCCCCTAGCGATCAAATGAGTCTTTGATATACGAATATACAGATTAAGCTTATATCTCCTAATAATACAACGATAATTCAATACAAATATTAGGAAATAATTTCTTTCTTGAAAATATATTATATTAGATATTATATTATATTATATATCATTATTATTATATGTGAATATGATAAAAGCTCTTTACTTTACATAAAATACGGTGTAAATATCCTGTAAATAACGTGTAATATATATTGTACCAACCGTCGCCACGAAGAAAACGCAAATTTAAATGCATGCTAGAAAATAATCTGATCGGAAGTATAAGATTAAAAAATATGGTTTGAAAAGCTCTGGAAAATTATAAAAAAATGTTTATTTTGTTATGAAAAATTATTGATTTAGTTTTTTTATTTTAATAAATAAATTTAAATATATATTGACATTTAATTGAATATCACCACTTAGAGGCATTTGAATTATTGTAAGAGGTGTTAAGTATAACAGTGAGCAGCAAATAGCTTGGATTCGCGGTATCTCGCCTAATATGGATTTGACTGAAGTCTGACTTCATGAATCATATGATTCGGCAGAACAAAAATTACCCATGTAACGAGTGACAAAATGTGAACTAGAGAAATCAACTTATCAACAGGCAGAAAAATTAGTTTTTCCAAAAATTAATTTATTGATTTTTTCAATCGAGGTGTTGCAATAATGAATGTAAATATTATATCATTGTGTTTTCACATTTCGTCTTTTGAGTGTTTATTTTTGTTAATAAAAATATATAATAAATATATCCTAAACTTTTTTAAAACCTTTTTAATTCTTCTTATTTCTTTTAATGTTAACAACAATGTTAAAACAAAAAGCTTTTTCGCTTTTGTCAGGATAGGCTACAATCTAGAAAATGAAAACTAAAAGAGAATGTGGCTCAATAGGTTAAGGAAATACTACTTATCTACATCTAGTGTACGTGATTTTGACTAGGAAGAATATTTCATGTATTTTCATATATATTTTCGAATGTATCTTCATTAGAATTTTTAAGAAAGGTCTTTACTTTATTCCACAGCTTGCTTAGAAATAAAAAATATTTATTACTGATTGGTATCAAATTTTTTTTGTTATTTAGCTAGAAAAAGTAGCTAAATGACAATATTGGTAATCGATTTACACTAAGAGGTTTACACTAAATTATAAACAATTAATTCCGTTGAACTACGTAAAATGTCTTAGAATAGCCATTCATCATTGATTTTTATTCTCTACATTTCAAATTCAACAATTCTTTATTTTTTAGATGATTTATTTTTAACTTCGTCGACGTTGAATTAATGTGGAACACAAACCTCACGATGGCTAAGTGACCCACATCCAGTCATCTGTGGCGAATAGGCAATGTGTTTTAATAAGTTCTGGTGATACAGTCTCACACACAAACACATTCACAGATGCAGTTGTGCTTACAGTGCTAAAACTTGAAATTTGAAACCGTTCGATTTTGAATATAAAGTCTATATATGAGTCTACGATTATTATTTTAATTTCTGACTTAAAACTTAAATTAGCGATTAATGTAAATCACTCTTAATTATACTCATGAGCAGATTCATTTTGCAGTGGAAATTAATAAAGATCTCGATTTCTAAACGGTGACATTGAAAATAAATGTGAAATATAAAACAGTAAATTTTTCATGCGTATAATGGATCTTAGGTAAAAAATTCCACTGAGAACTCTATTAACTTGGTATTTTAATAAATGTATTTTAATAAATGACAAAAAAATAATGCCAAAAAATAATGGCTCAATTATTTTAAAAGGGAGGATGTATATATTGATTTTACTTTCATACCTGATGATGACAACGAACATGTCAATATATCGTGTAAGTGATGTTGTTGTTCACCTTTTACCCGTTTTATTTTAATTTAATATTTTGTTTATTTTCATAGTGATTTTAGATCAATATATTTGTCCTATATTACAAATTGAATTGACTTATAGTTGAAATGAAACATTTTAAAAATATCGCAAAAAAATATTTTAATAAATAATTGAAATTTAAATATTACCGATAGTCCGATCCCCAGCCTTTCACAAAGCTCAGTCTGATAGAGCACATGTGAGTTAGAGTAAAAACCGCCTCAAATCCTTTGCTTACACTATCGGCTAATAGCTGGGCAAACACCTGATTATCGAAAATTTTCAAATTGCACCCTAGAAATGTGAATTCATTCCATTACACTTTATTCTTTCATAATAACATATAATAAATCACTTTATATTTATACAATTCTTCATGTTGTATTATTTCTACTAATAACACAATAAATTTAATTAGTATTTTTTGAATTTTAAATAATCATTTTAGATAGAATGTCTTCTAAAATATACTTAATCATTTATGCTTGTGATTGGTTAAGTCTCGTAATAAAATATTGAAATAATGTCCATTTTAATAAAATAAAATAAAATTATAAAACAAAATCCAATATTTGACAAAATTCAGAAGATTATTTTTTAAATAATTGACTTTTTTATAATGGATTTTTTCGGAATTTTTACATTTTAAATTTAAATTTTACCTTCAATTTTTTATCAATATTTAAACCCTAGGAGAATTTCATAATTATAAGATAAATGAAATATATCGTATTTTTGCATGTGTAACCCGCGGGTTATACACGAAAATTACATTCAAAAATACAAAGTTGCGAGAATTTATTTAGCTATTTTTATTGTTTATAATGTTGTTAAGGGAGTTTAAACGTCTATTTAAATATAATATAGTTTAAATGTTTTAAAAGTGATCAGCTAGTTGAAATATCTATTTTTTATATTTGTATATTAAAATTTATATTAAATTATATCATATTATATGAAATTATATTAAAGTATTTTAAATTAAAATAATTATATTTGTGACCGATAGCTATATCAATATTAATAATTACCACTAGTCTAGGTTGTTTAAATTTTCAGATTTTGAGAGAAATTTTGAATTTTTAATAAATAAATGTTAGAAGAAGATTTGAATTAAATTGCGTCTAACAATGTGAATTATTGATTAAAAATTCATTTTCATTCAATATTAATGATTTTATTTCTTAAAACACAACTAATAATCTTTCCAGGATGATTGTCAAATTGATATTATTTTTTGAACTGTTTTCTGAGTGTAATTTTTGTTATTTAAAAAACATTTTATTGATATATAAAATGGATTCATCGAGCGAGTATGAAACTGATATTGAAATTTCAACATCTTCTGCATCTTCGGAAAGCGAGATCAATGAGCCACTTGCACCACCTGAAAACCAAAGCCAGGTTTGTTACGAACTAAACGAACTTCTTCCATCAGAACCTCCACCTACCAGATTTTCTTTTACTGTAAATCCAAGAATAAATGTGGAATTTGAAGAAGACAATATTCTGCAGTTTTTCGATGTATATTTTGATGAGGTCATCATCCATCACATTTGCACAGAGACGAACCGTTATGCACATAAACAGGCACAATTGAGACCTTCAACGTCACGAAGGACGTCTCCGGAGAGACGGGTTGATGTAACAGGACCAGAGCTGCGGATACTTTTATGCTCTATGTTTTACAAAGCATAACGAGAATGATTGATCTAGATTTGAATTGGTCGACGAGGCCATTATTATTTTCGCCATATTTTGGAAAAACTATGCACAATACACGAAAAACTTCAAGAGAAGTTTTACAAAGTTTACTTTCTTGAAAGAGATGTAACTATAGATTAAAGCCTCGTTTTGTATAAAAGCAGATTGGGGTAGAAACAATGCATACTATCCAAAAGAGCCCGTTTTTGGATACAAATATTTGCATTGTGCGAATCTAAAACGGGATACGTTTGGAAAACAATAATATATACAGGCAAAGACACTCTTTACGATAGTGATTTTCGGGACCAACCAATAACAGAGAAAGTGGTATTGACTCTGATGAAACCTTTATTGGATAAGGGATACTGTCTTACCACAGACAGTATTTGTAATAATATATCTATGCATACAAAGTTTACGTATTTTTCTCTAAATAATTTACACATACCATCTTATAACAAGTCTTATAACATCTTATAACAGAGATTTCTAGATTTTTAAATACAACAATACTAATTATTTAAACTAAATTCTTAAAGAAATCAATAATTGTCTAAATTATTGATATTGTTAAAACATGTCTGAAAGTTTGAGGCCTGCCGGATGATTGATTTAATACAATGAATTTGCTATGATATTCAACTAAACTTATATTGAGTTAATCAGTAATATATAATAAAATTAATCAACACTTAAAATTGGATGTGCATTAGTCTGTTCAGTAATACAGTAAATACATAAAAATCTAAATAAATAAAAATAAATGAATATAAATATAAATATAAATGGATATAAATAATTAATCTACAATTATGAATGTTATTATATTATTATAATAATATAAAAATAATAATGATGGTTTCTTGGTTCCAAGATAAATCTAATGTTAAACAAATAGTTGATGATAATAATATTAACAATATATAAAATATTAAAAATATGGATTTTATTAAAATAATGAATTTTAAATAGCATACTCTAAAGTAATTGGTCAAAAATTAATATCAATAAATGACATTTTTTTTTGTTTTGTAATAAAATATTACTTTTTAAATCGGTGTTAAAAAAATGTTTTCAGCTAAGTTTGAGTTCTTGTGAAATAATTTAATTAAATAGTTTTTATAAAGAAAGAATTTTCTAAATCTAAATTTGATAAAATGTGTCCTTTCCTGGAATCCAGAAAAATTTACATAATTTATAGAAATTTTCTGTCTTGGCAATTATTGATGGTAATGTTTTACTAGAAATTCTAATCACTAATAACCATTCATTACAATGGATTAATTGCAATAGAAATCCCAACTGCGCAAATTTATTGAATTGTTTAATCTTTCAATAAAGATAAAATTTATGATTTTCAAATTTATAACCAATTCGATTATATTAATTTACTTGGTGGGATCTTGCAAACTGTAGCAGGGTGCCAGCCATTGAGATAATTACAATTAGGGGATTGTACAAAGATCGCACTTTCACTTAGGCATTCAGCAAATACTTCTCCCCCAATATAATACAACCTGAGACCTTTACCAATATGTCTTCGAGCTAACTCCGTTTGTGGATTACGATTGACATTACTAACTAAACCAAGACAGAATCTATCAGATTGGGCGGGATCGGTAAATCCATCTACGGTAAGACATGATGTCGAGCAATGAAAAGTTTCACCAAAAGCCACCGATAGCTCATAATATCGAATACTGCACCAATATTGGGGCTCCTGATAGGAAACAGATGTAACCTCTTCATTGAGAGTGTTTTCCACAATGCTTGTTTCCATGGAGTCTGAATAATCCATAATTCCACTATCGATAGCGTCATTGTCTTCACTAATCCAGCCTTGAGAAAGACCTTCTGGAGATCCGCCAACCATACTAACTACAGATGCTACCGATTGTGAAAGGAAACTATTTCCTTTGTTTTGTGCAATGAAAGGATTTATACTAGCAATCGAATGCGGTTGTGTATCAATAATCGGGTCGGTATCCATTGAATTTATAGAACTTGGTTCGATTAATAACGGTTCTTCCTGAAGAAATATATCTCATTTGAATTACTTAATGAAATTGGATCTGGTGAGTTAATTAAATGACAATTCAAATATTGTTTGAAAATTATTGTTAAACATAAAATTATATTTAAAAATATTTAATTAATAACTTTTAGAAACTTGGGGAGCTTTAAATTTCTGATTAACATTTAAACCCAAAAAAATTTTATTACAAATTTGAACCAATCATTTTTAATCTATTTTTGTTAGTTGTAAAACTCTTATAAAATCGGATTTATTTATTTGTGATATTTCGTACAATTTAATTGTTGTATATTAGTCAAATTTAATATAATAAAAAATGGAATAAATTTAATATGAGAAATAGATTTATAATATTGAAATCATACTAAAACGTCACAGAGAACAGTTATATTTTGCTTGAAATAATAAAAATTGTCTCATAATTCTGAAAATTTGTTAGTCTATTAGAAATTAAAATTATAAGATTCAAAGTACCATATGATTATGAACTTTAGATTATAAATAACTTTAATAATAATAATAATAATAATAATAATAATAATAATAATAATAATAAATTGAGCAAGCAGATTGTACTAACCATTTCATTGAATAATATTGAAATTAAAATGCTTCTTAACATACATAACCTTTCACAATACAATGATTACTAAAACAATTACATTCATTTAAATCTACCGTACAAATTCTTAATAATCTTATCATTTAAGATTTAAGATCCGAAATTAAATGTGAAATTTTACATTTTAATGAATTTAATTAAAAACAAATATTAACTCTACTAAGAAATTCCAAAAAACGTCCTGGAAGACATTTGTATACAATTTAACATAATAGCGATTAGTATAATTTTAAATATCCTTTATCAATATTAAAGAAATGTAATAACTAAGTGAATACCTAAAATTGTAACAAGAAAACATAAATATTCGTTAGGTTTAAAGTGCGAATGAAATGTCAACAAACTTGATCGCAAATTTTAAAAATAATACGTTGGATATAACTTATTGCAAAATAATCAATTCATAAAGTAAAGCCCGATTGGTATTTAAATCAGGAGATTTATTATTAATTAAAATTATAAAATATGAATTGACATAATAAATTACAGAGAAAGGTCAAGGACAAAAGTAATATCATTTTCCGAATTAGTACAGTTGAAAAATGATTTTGCGTTCAATTTATGAACCTAAAAAATAAAAAAATGCATGAGTGTAAGACCAGAACTCGAAATTGCTGTAGCCGAAATTTGTGGTATTATTTATCAAGCAAATAATCTACACGCATTTCACTTTCATTCAGCGTATTTATTGCACTAAATTTAATCGGTATTTCGACAATTATGTAGTCATGTCGCATATATTCGTCATGGTCTATTGCAGTGTTTCCCAAACCGGGGTAAGCGATGGATTTTTTGGGGGAACGCAGATGTTTTCAATCTTATATTATCTAAATATTAAAAGATAATAAGACATTTTAATCTAATTAAATTTTTTTATTTAAAACTTTATTAATACAGAAAAATATAAATATAATGTTGTTTTTTATTTATTGTTTATATTTTTGTATCAATAACATATTTGTAAGATTAAAATTAACTAACAGAGAACCAAATTATGATGAATTATTATCTCAGCATCCTCATTAATTACAATAAATTAATAATAGTATTTTTTATTTTACATTATTTCTATTATAAAAGTATTTAATTTTTCATTAATGCTATTAATTTAAAGGTCGTATATTTTAAAAAAGATATTATAAAAAAATTTAATCATTATATATATAAACATTATATAATGAAAATGATCAAGGAGGTACGCAGTACCAAAAGTTTTGGAAACACTGGTCTATTGTATTGCACTTATGACGAATATATTCCCCTTAGGAATTTTCTTAGTGTTCCTAATTATTATGTCAAATATATGCGCTTAATCGTTCCTAGTAATAAAGAAGTGATGAGCACATTGCAAGCTACAACCGATTTAGGCGTCGTGTTATTTACGATTGGGAAATTCTAAAGGAATCGATGTGCTTGTGCGAGGAGTTTAAATCGACATATTGTATTGTTCCATCTTTTCATTTTTATCATACCAAACAATAAATTGTGAATTAATATATTTAATTAAGCATAATAACTACATTCCTTATAACTTCTTCCTCTTTTAACTTTTATAGTAGTTTTTTATAAGCTGTTATAAAAATAATCTAGAATAATAAAGATTAAGTTTCATTTTTTCAAATAATGTCTACAAACATTTTCAAAAGAAATGAATAATTTGATATGACGTGCAAAATAGTGATTTAATTGATATAATCAGTAAATAAACTAGCGACAAAAAACATGGCCACTAATGGAGCCATTTCGTACAATTGTTAGAACTGCTTTAGAAAAGTATATAAAAGTTGTCATTGTTGCTAATGGAGACATTTTTCTCTTTAAAAACAACAAAAATAATTTCTTATAATCTGTATATTGTTAGCAAAATACCCCCATTAGATTTCCCGCTGAGATTCTAACAATAACAATCAATAATACATTTCAACCGTTAAAATGTCATTCAACAATTGGCTTCGGAAACTGCTATTTCTTCAGTAATTTCATACCTGTTCGAGATTTCATACTCTAACAAAAACTCTAGAACTTGTAAGTACCAATAACTTACCTATAACTGACCAATATTTTATGCTAACTATAAATGGACACTTCATATAAAACAGAACTCATTCAACTATTATATTTCTAATTTCTCCTTTCAAAAACCAAAAATATATGACATTCTTATGTTAGATATTTTTAAATTTACCCAATAATAATAATGACTGATTAAAAATTAACAAATTGAGACAAAATTAATTTTGAATATTTCATAGTTTCTATTTCTACATGAGGTTTATTACTTACATCACATATCTATTAATGGACGTTGATAAACGACTTGATAAAGGCTGTGTCGAAAATGTATGGTTATTCAATATAATATCGATTCTGTTAATAAGTTAGTTCCGATTAATTTAATAAGACTAATTTAATAAGACAATCAAAATATTTTATCTGGTTCACTATTGATCAAATATATGAAATTTCAATTTTCCCAAAATAATTGATCAATGAATTAAATTATAATCAAACCTTAACGGATAAATGGGAAGTTTATATTAATAAATGAAAATCTTGTCTCTCCCTTTGAAGTTTGAAAAGCAATCAATAGATCTAATTAATTATTCGTTTATTATAAATTTGAAATAGTGATTTCACAAAAGATGACAAAACTTACTCCATCGTCAAAAGTTCCATTAGTAACATTATTATTTAGTTGATCGGATTTAATAATTTTTTCCAATTTAACTTTATTAACAGTTGAAAATTGAACAGAGCTGTTACTACTTTCGTCATACGACAACAGCTGATTAAGAGTTCCATTTTGTGAAGTTTTGGTTGTCTCTGTTGCAGAACTAGATTGGACTGTTTCCTTATTTTTAGGAACCATTATAGGTGGCAGAACTGTTAAGTTCAATAATTAATGCAGAGAAATTGAAATCATACAGTAATTAATGAAGATAATTTCCAAATGAAATGAGTAATAACTAATTGATATTAACCAGTGATTCCCAAATTAGGTGGTATAGCCTCCTGTGGGGAGTTAAACTTTTAGGGCGGTAGCATATTAATAGACAATTGAGGACTTTCAAGCTGTATTGGTGTAGATGGTCAATCATAAAAGAAATTAATAACAAACTCTTTAAAATTAATAATTTTTTGTGATTTTGCAATCGAAATCATTAAAAATTTAAATTCTGAATCATAATTGATATTATTTGCACACCAGATGAGTCTCAACAACTAAGTATGTTGAAAAATATTACTCACTTGGTTCAGTCTAAACCGTTTTGAGATAAATATAGGTATTTGCAAGAATTCGTGCAATGCTGAGTAATGTATCACAAGGTGCTATTTAAGTCGAAAATTTTAGATGGCTTGAAAGGGAAAAACGATTATGAGAAGGCGTAAAAAAATTTTTTCTTGCAAAGTGAGCGGTAGATCCAAAAAGTTAAGGAACCACTGAGTTAAACCATGCTTCAATTAGGAACAAAAGATACAAAATTCTACATTCTTATTTTGGCAGTGAAATTTGACTTTTCATTATGAATGTGGTTATATCTCTTTAACTCAAAAACAGTACAAACGATGGGGAAAAGCGGGTGTAGGAAAATGCGCTCTATAGGAGTTTTTATATAATAATTTTCATTTGAATGAATTTTTTTGAATGCCTTTTCTTTAAACACGTTACAAGGTCTTCGCATGTATATTTGTGATTTGCTTTCACTGAAATTACTGCTTATAAGGCTTCTATTAATTTCTAATAATTTCTCGATTTGTCAACAAGTAATTTCAAATTTTTATAGCAACATACTTTTCCTAAAAAGCAGTACTTAAGTAGCAGATAAAAATTGGGCAGTACGGACCTTCTAAAAGTAGTACACCTGGTAACATTACATTATACCTATTAGGTGGATTTTCTACTCAGTAGTTTACTGTGTGTCGAAACATGTAAAAGTATAAGAAAAAGTTATTATTGAAAACATTATTATGATTGGCTTCAAGAACAATATCAAAATAAAACACACAATATAATCAATTAAACTAAAGTAATAGTTGGTAATATCTTATTGACAGTTTCAATTAATATGTAATTAATAACTGTTTGAAAAATCTTAAAAACTCACCAGCACTTTGAAACGGAAATTTTCACAACAAAAACTGTTAATGTTACTAAAACAAATAATAGTTATTTAACCTTACAATCGTTGAATGCCATAAAGTTTTCGTATTTTTTTGGACAGAATTCGCGACAACTTTGTAGGAAACATTACAGCCGCATATTTATGCATTTTGGAATGCTTGTTTTTTTTTATTCTCAAAACATTTTATCAAAAATTAAAAATTTAGCTGTTTTTTAAAATTACAAATATTACAAAATTTAAAAAACTTTAATTTTTCGAAATCTTACAACAGAGACTTTAACAAAATTTAAATAAAATTTTCAACGAAATATTTAAAAAAAAATTTACCAAAACTATTTTACACATAGTTTCATCCTGCATCAAAAGATTGCGCTTACTAATATCAATCAATTCCATCAATCGACTGTGATCGAAACCTTGAGAGCGGAAATGATGGGCAGTCATTCTAATGTATGTGGTATTACATCCATGACATATAAATTGAAAACCAAGATCCGAACAAAATCTAAGTAGAACTTGAAATCCACTTATAAACACAAAATTCAGAAAGTAAATGTATTCACTGACATTAATAGCAATATACTATGTTTAATGAAAACTAAGCTTAGAAAATACATTTGATTAGAGTAAATTTTTCTCTGGTATCTCACCTTTGACCTATTCGATATGAGTGGTCCAAATAGCTAGCTTAGATTATTATATATTTTGATATATTAAATCTATGTTGAAACAAAAAATTAAAAATGCCAAATCAATACAACAAAAATTTATTTTTGAATTTTCATCTAATGAGAAGGGTGGGCTTAAATAAAATTAAATAGCTAGTCAAAATTTGATGACTAAATTCACCTTTGATAGCGTTTTCGTTTTTATATCAAATAATATCGAAAAAGCAGTTAAATTTAAATAAAATTTGAGCGGTCTTTTCCTTATTTGATGATATTATTTTTTAATTGAAACCCAGAGATTTTCCATTGATGTTGAATTTAATCTGTCGTATAAACTGTCATCCTCTGCTTATTAAAAATGTTCTTTTTCTTGTAATATAACATCAGAATTTTTTACATAAATTGTAAAAGAATTTTAATATATTACAGTTTTGATTCAGCTATAATATTTCGGTGAAACTGGAAAATATAAAGAAAATTCATTCAACCTATTCATTTTACAATAGTTGAAGCTTTTTCTTGAGATCTCGATTTTTGTGCTTAGTAATAATAAATTTATATTTTTACCATCTAAGCTCAAATTAAGATTATTAAGTTTAACGAATATATAAAATAACGATGAATAAAAGAAAAATTGAATAATTTTTTCAAAAGAGAATTTTATAGACCTTATATTTCAAGTCATAAATTCGTCTGTAGTGTGAAGCAATTGTGATTAGTCTACTGTTTAGTCTTTTATTTGAGATAAAGGTTATAGCCATTACAGAATCTTGTAAATATTTGGGAAAGTCAGATTTCATGGCTTATGCAACTTTTATATCACGCAATAATTCAAAGATCAGATGAATAGTAATATTTTAACACCATTTACTACAAGATGTTTTTTTCGCCATTAAGGTCACATCATTCGACCATTGGTCACAAAAACGAATTTATGATTACATTTTTCCACTGGGGTAGTATTTTCCTTCAAAACACATTTGAAAATTTCATGAATTACAAAAGGGTCATGAGTCAGTTTATACATGAATACTGTATTTCAATAATTTTTATAAAGAATTCTTGTATCGCAAAGGAAAATAATGTTATGTCAACAGCCATGCATATGCATGCAAATAATACGACACTTATACATACCAACATAAATCCTCCTAATATTGAGTAAAAAGGATATGTATATAATTCATATTTACATGTATTTTTTCAAAAGTTCTTGTGTATAAACTAGCTCTTTTAAGAAAAAAATTGATATAAATTTTCTTTCTTATGCACAAGAATATTTAGGTAACTTAATAATTGTAAAATTTTTGGTACAATATTAAAATTTAAGTAGTATTTCAAATCAAATAAATACTGCAAAATAAATTAAAGAATTAACCTAAAAATTAATTGTTTGTAAATGATGATTTTCTAATAATTTACTAGTTGAACCGATTGGTACAAATTGAAATCGTAATAGACAGTTGTTGTTTGTGGTAAACATGATAATTATTAAATATTCGTGTAAGTGTCAGTGTACAATATATGATATTTTGAATAGAATATTTTTAACAAATTTAGGTTTCGAAATATTCTCCAGCGTTGAAATGTTTGTTGATTTTATGAGGTACGGGTTTTTTATTTTAAAAATATAATCCAGCCGTATTTTCATTAGGTTCAAGATGTTAACAAATTTAAAATTAAATGATTTTTTTTTGTCAAAACAGGTATAAACCTAGGAACATTAATTTTATTGTCAAAAAACTCCCAATTTAAAATTAAAGACGCAAAAATTCAATTGTAGTTTAAAATATATGATTGTATATTTCAGCATTTAAATAAGCCGGTTATCGACCAAAAGAAGACAAAATTATAAAAAATCAATTAAAATTAATTTTTTCTTGGGGGAAAAGTAGTTACCGGTGACGAATGAGATTTTGAAGACGCATAAAATAATTTCAAATTGATTATAGGAACAACAAATGGTTATGAAAGGAGTTCATAAATTAGTGATAATTCAGCTGAACGTCTGCTTAATGAGTAAAAAAATTGTTTCAACTGAAAGAGGATCAAACTAATTTGTATAAAATGGCGTACTAGAGCGAAGGGCCAGTCGATTAAAGATGGAACATTCAATTAAAATCAGAGTTCGAGTATATTTTGAAAAGTTTAACGAGTCGACAGAAAAAAAATTACGTAGAGTGATAGTCATCGGTTGCGATTTGATACTTTAGAAATAAAGTTATTTTGTTGGGATTTGACTCTTTTTTATTTGATTGCTGAACACGATGAGTCGGATCGAGCGTTAGTTCCTAGCGTCAAAATATTAATTCGTTTTTGTGACCAATGGTCGAATGATGTGACCTTAATGGCGAAAAAAACATCTTGTAGTAAATGGTGTTAAAATATTACTATTCATCTGATCTTTGAATTATTGCGTGATATAAAAGTTACATAAGCCATGAAATCTGACTTTCCCAAATATTTACAAGATTCTGTAATGGCTATAACCTTTATCTCAAATAAAAGACTAAACAGTAGACTAATCACAATTGCTTCACACTACAGACGAATTTATGACTTGAAATATAAGGTCTATAAAATTCTCTTTTGAAAAAATTATTCAATTTTTCTTTTATTCATCGTTATTTTATATATTCGTTAAACTTAATAATCTTAATTTGAGCTTAGATGGTAAAAATATAAATTTATTATTACTAAGCACAAAAATCGAGATCTCAAGAAAAAGCTTCAACTATTGTAAAATGAATAGGTTGAATGAATTTTCTTGAATCACGTAAGAATTTACGCTACAAACTCGAATTTTCATTTTGAAAATATAACGAAAATTGCAGATTTTTTGAAAAATAATTAATGCCATAGCAAGTTTTGTAGATAAAATATTATTGAGCACATTACATTATATTTCCTATTGATTGTAATGGTGTAATAAAGATTAAGTAATAGAAAGATTCATAAGGTGATTTAAAAAACTATCTAAGTGAAATTTTTTCCTGAGTATCAACTGTATTTAACTTCATTTTTTTTCAATCTCTCGGTTGTTTAGCGTCTATTTCCATAATCAAGAAATTTACCTGATATCAAATCAATTGTTTTCTTTGCCTATGACTGATACTGAATTATTTGTAAGAAATAACGTAAATGCATTTGCTAATTTATCAATATTATAAAAAAATTTGACAGCCAACTTAAAAATTAAATGTTCAAGTTTAATTGTCAAAAATTCTATTTATATATCCAAATGTGAGTAAAATTTAAAAAAAATTTACATTACTTATACTTTACTAATTTATAACAGACAAAACTTTTTAGCTTAAATGAAATTAGAATTTTTAGAAATTTACTATTCGATTTATTAATAACGAAATAATTTAATAGAAAACATAAAGTTATGTAATACCAACCACCAACATTTAACCCTATTTTGTAATGAAATATGATATAAATCACCTGGATTTTCAATTCTTCGGTAATGATATGGATTTATGCAAACTTCTTCCTTTTTCAAATGAAATGAATATTCGCACGTATCTATTGGTCTTAATTCGTGCTGTGTGTGAAGATCTGGCCATCTCCATAACTGGCAATAAAAAATATGTGGCAGACCTTTCTTTTGTGCAACTTGTAGTCTACCATCCAGAGACCTTTTAGACTATATAAATTTACGTTACCAAAACAAACACATTGATACCTTTGAAGTGTAATACACTTTGTTCCACTATCTTGATTACGTATTGCTTTCTCTAATTCTTCAATTTGATTGCTTTTCTTTAAACGTTTGACTAGAGATTTTACAGCCTTTTCTTTCCATTTATCTTCTTTATCTGGGCAATCTTTAACGTAACTAATAAGCTTTTTAATAGCAGGCGAAGGATTGGAAAATATGCTCATTGTATAATGTAATAAAAAAATTAGTCAGCCTCGTGAAATAGAATTATTTTGTTAAAAATTAATAAAATTGATAGAACTTTAATAATTACTCAAATAAATGAATAAATTTGAAATTTATATTTATATTTAATGTATAATATATATAATTAAACAAAATATTTAAAAGAAAAATGGTTGGAATTATATGTACTATAGGTGTATCTTAAATTTTTGAAGTTATAGTATTTACTCGGCTTGATTGTATATAAATAGAATTCATTATTTGAAAAAAAATGTGTTTGTAACATACTGTTACTAAAAAAGTAATGTTTTCGTATTTATATAATTGATATTGTTGGGCCAGCACACAAATAGCCTTGAGAATTGTTTAAATGCATCAGTAATACAGCACGAAAACCCAGCACCAAGATAACTTAAAATACAATATACAACACCGATTAAACACTTTAAAATCTGAGAGAATATAAATAAATATAAAATCAAAAACATAAAAATAAAATTAAAATAATAACAAAATGCACCAAGATTCGCACGATACCTACACAAATATAACAAGAAAACACAACAAATTCGACGAAATTGAAAAAATTAATAAAAGTTCATTAAAATGAAATTTAAATCGAAAATTTGAATTAGTAATAATTCAATAAAAATCTTAAATAAAAAATTATAAAAATAAATCAAAAAATAATAAAATTAACGAATAGAATTTACTAGAAAATAACAAGGTCGAATTTTGTTTTACTGCATCAAATTTCACACGCGAGAAAAATAGGTATAAATACCGATGTGTTTTCACAAATTTTCAGTCTTATTTTTCGGAGAAAAATTTCAATTCAAATTTTAACTGGTTGTATAACTGGTTGAGAGCCGTGCATTCAGGCAATTAACACGGGTAAGTGTTTTGCCTGAACACGATCACTCTCAACTGGTGCAATATTATTAGTTGATTTTTTCGAAGAGAATTGATGGGTAATTTTTCAATTGAATTTATGTATGACTTTTCAGATCGAATTGATGGATGATTTTGTTTATGGATAATTTTGTTTTTCCAATTGAATTTATGGATGATTGTTTGAATCGAATTTGTGGGTAATTTTTTAATTGAATTTATGGATGATTTTTCAGATTAAATTTGTGGATAATTTTGATTTTCCAATTGAATTTATAGATGATTTATCGAATTAAATTTATGGGATTCTCGAAGTAAATTTTATGGAATGGATACAATGAATTTCAAATGTATGTAGCCGATGTAATATGCTGAATAAATATTTTATATCTACAGCCTTAGTGCAATCGAAACTTTTATTCCAAATGCTATGGTAAAATATTATTTGTTATTCCTTTTTCCGGCCCACAGCCAACACATAACGCAAGAAAGCAAAATCGACATAGTACAGATTCGTGTAAGAGCGTGGAAAATCGCCAATGATATGTACCCGTGAAGACTCAGCGTGCGGAACGCAGGAGTTGGAACGCCAATATTATCCGTACATAGGGGAAATTGGAGGGTAAATGAGTAGTTTATTGGCTGCTCCTTCACCATCCGTTTTCTGTAAAATTGACATAAATTTTTAACAACAATCGGCTCAAAATCTCTAACACCGAGTAGTCCAGTGGGCACTCATTAACTATGAAATGAACATAAATAGATCTTAAGGACAAAAAGAGGGAATGGGTAGCGGGGAAAATTGCGAAATCGTTGCAACAGTTAAATGAATAGCCATCGGAAAAAGATTAATCCGAACGACCAAAATCAAAAAAAAAAAAAAAAAGTAATGTTTTAATAAGAATTAAATAAATTTAAATTTGAGTTGAGGCGGAAAATATGGGCGGGACGCTGCTCAAATTTTCCGAACTAATTCAAATATTTAACAAAAATAGTAACACAAAAATGGAATGCGTAAAATAAGGGCGGAACGCTGCTCAAATTTTCCGAGTCAATGAAAATACTTTGTCGAAAACTGTAGTATAGGGATGAACCGTAAAATAAGGGTGGAACGCTGCTAAAATTTTCTAATTTACAAAAATACTTTATCGAAAACCGGAAAATATAGGTGGACTACGGCTAATGTTGTATATCAATAAAAAATTTTAACGCTGAGGAATAAGGAAGGATCCTTACAAAATCTTAATAAATATAACGATAATGATAAGGGTAATGGTAATTATAATAATAATAATAATAATAATAATAATAATAATAATAATAATAATGGTAATAATAATAATAATCATGGTATTTGTAGTAATGATTGATAATAATTATGATAATAGTAATAATCATAGTAGTAATAACAATAAATATAATGGTAGTTATAGTAATAAAAATAATAATATAGGTAATAGTAGTAACAATTAAGAAAGGTAATATACATAATAGCAACAACGATAATGCTAGTAATAATAATGGGAAACATTGTAGTTACAATAGGGATAAGGGTGAAAGATATAATGTGGGTGTATTTAACATAACAAAGGGTGTACAGGCCAAAGAATAATCATCAGCATGGACAATAGTAAGAAGGACTAAGCAAATGGACATAACAATGAATGATATGAAAGTATAGGTTAACATTTGAAGGAGATAGGAGAATAATGGGACCTAAGAATCAAAAGCGAGCACAGGTCTTCTATCGACAGCTCGTGAACCCGAGGGTTGTCCGAGCAATTATAGTACTAGCACATGGTACTCAATGTTTGCGGACAATCCACCACTTGAACACATTACCAACGTTGCTTAGCAACGGGTGCCAAGTGGATCAGAATCATTTTGTATGGCGTTACGAGGGCAACTAGAAGGATAAGCAAGATTTGAAACCCTGTAACCCACCAATATAATTAACAGTAAAAGGAAGTTTTGGGCAAAATTAGATCTTGAAATTGTATCTATATGGTTGTTCTTCCGCAGAAATAATACGTAACATAGAAACAATCGCAAGAAATTAAATTAAAAAAACAAACGTGCAAAAATTTTAAATAATGTTTATGGTTATATCTAACTCTTTTTAAATGCTTGATTTCCATCTTGTTTTATTTATTACAATTTCCTAAACGTACCAAAAAATCATTTATTAAAACACAAGATAATTTTATATTTATTAGCTCTCATCTTCCCTGGATTCTCTCTACCTTTCAACCAATGTATTTTTCTTACTTTCTTCCTCAGGAATAAAATTCGACTCAATAATGGGATAGAAACCTGACTACATTTGTATGGATTTTGTATTGCATAGCGTCCCTGCATCTGTTATGTTATTATTTACATACTTATACCTCCTCCAACTTTTAGTGCACCAGCGTTTCACTTTGTCATGCCAATAGATCTCATATTTTCTATAGCTTTATCTAAGTGTTGGGCCAGAACACAGACGGCCTTGTAAATGTTTAAATGAATCGGTAATACACACGCAAATACAACATGCAGATTTAAACTCAAACCTATTAAAACACCAATTAACCCCTACCAAATTGCGAGAAAGAGAACAATCAAATATAAAATTATAAAACACAAAAATAAATTAAAATAATAACCAAGTGCAACAAGATCCGCACGAAATAAATACAAACATAACATGAAAACCTAACAATTTGACCGAAATTTGACAATTTATCAAAATTGCAAATTTTATTAAAAATGGAATAAAAATCAAAGAATTTGAATTAGAAATAATTCAATTAAAAATGCAAAAGAAAAATTGTCAAATAAAATTTCAAAATAATAAAAATTAAGAATAGAATATACTAGAAAATCACAAGGTCAAATTTTGTTTTACTGAATCAAAAATAACACGCAAGGTTAGGGTCGTACAGTAGGTATAACTCATCAATTCTATGACAAAATATTATATTTTTAAAACCTCCTTGAACTAAAATGAGATAAAAATTTCAAACCACCATCCAACTAAGGTGCTAAGATAAAATATTAAAATCGAACAAAAATGAGATAAAAAGTTTTTCAAGCGCGATCGAACTAAAATGCAATGCTAAGATATAAAGATTTTCGCTAAAAGTATTGAGGAACTTGTTGTCGAAACCAAAATACTATGATCAAAGATAAAGGAGTTTTGCTAAAATCAGTAAATGAAGGCAATTAGTTAGGATAAATTAGACCTAATAAGTTGAGGAAACCAGCGATACAAATTTTGTATTTCTCCGACAGATAGTAGTCGTAATTTAAATAAAGATCCTGAATACACAGATAGAGATAGAGCGTGACATTTTGCGAAATGTCACGACAGATAATTAGAAGCAAATCCATACACGGTGTGCCAATGACTGGATGACAGTAGCTGAGGAAGTGTGTGTCGTTCACCAATGGCTATGCCAGAAAACACACATGCCTGTATAAGAAGCAGTACGATAGAAGACTAGTTCATTTTTCCATATCTAAAATTTATGTCCCGAATGTCTGAGAGAAATTCCCAAAAACGACGAGGAGACGAGGGTTCCAGTTACAGGAATCCAAGCGAACCCCTTCCTACAGGTAAAATTTCTAAACTTACGTCACGTAATTTAATATATTTTTGAGACTTAGCCGTGTGACCCCATCCATGCATCATTCCGGACATAGGCCGAACCAAGACCAGACGAGAACCTTTATGTCGTTAAATAAACTTATTGGATCATACAAAGAATCTATTTAATGAACATTCTCCCTAAAAATTTTTGTTTGTTAACAAAGAAGACAAGTCCACAACCTTACCAGTTAAATACATATTTAAGTCACCAACCGCGACGTAAATGGAGATGGTCCATAAGCATCCATTGGCAGTGGTCAGAGTCCGCCCTCACGAATCATCAATGGCACTGAATACATTTGAATCCGAGTACGAGATCCGAAATTTTATGACCCAATGGACGATTGCAAGTAACCACTCTATTAATAAATATGCATTGAGCACCCGATGATGTGATGACGTACTAATTATTTCTAATTCGTGAATTAGATTACCTACATGTACAAATTATTATCAACTAAATAAATATCAGGTATTTTAACCAAAAAAGATAAATTTGATTTTGCTGACAATTAACAAATATCATTATCATAAAAGTAGTTTGAATAATTACCAACGACTCATAATATAGAAACAAATCTAATTAGTATCAGTTACCATAATGGAAGAATAAAAGCTTTTCTCATTAATAATCATTCATTATTGTAACCTAAAGGTAAATTTAGTAATTATCAATTATTTTAACATCAAAGTGAATTTGATAATTAGTAATCATTATAACGTAAAGGAAAATTTGACTGTATTAGTAGTTGTAAATTATTGTTGATATGGAAGTGAATTTGATTTATTGATCGTGGCTTAATGTTATAATATAAAAATCTATTCAATTTTCTCAATATTTCCTGATCAGTAATAACCAAATAGGTTTAATTTTGTCAACAATTACCAATTGTGATTGCCCTAAAAGTAAATTAAATTGCTATTAATATAAAAGTGGCTTCAATTTTATCAACAGTACTAACGACCTTTAGCATCAAAGTAAATTGGATTTTATTGATATCTATCCATTATTAGTATCCTAAAGGTAAACCTGACCTTTTCCAATTGTTATCCAGTATCATTATTAACACAAGGATAGATTTAGAATTTTATCAATAGTTGCTGATGATTATTAACGCAAAGCAGCTATGAAGTTATTAAAATTTACTAATTATTATTAACATGAAGTTAAACTTAATGTATTAACAAAACCCAAAATATTAGAGTGAAAATAGATTCAGTTTCACCATAGGATATAGATTATTGGCAAGTTAAAAGCAGACTCAATCTTACATAATCGACGATAAGTTTTGATGACCTAAAGCTAAATTTTAATTGCATTAAAAGAACAATTGGAAACCACATTATCAATTTTAAACTCTCACCCCAAACTTTAATGAAATACCGATTCTCTGACATCAAGGAATAGGTTAACTTCAAATAGAGTAAGTAGTAAATTAAGATTACTCATAGCGTCAAAATCCACACTTTTAGTAGTTAGTGCTATTTGCCGGATGACTCGAAACAGATGGAGGTTTAGAGCAACTGGACCCAAGGAAATTTTTGGATACCATCCGATTTTTTTTTCTAATGTTTAGCTGTTATTTTGTTTTCGAATGAAATCTATAGCCCTAGGTTAAAGGTATGCATGGTTAGGTAGACTCTTGAGTGTTAGACTCAGCTCAACTTCATTAACAAACGTTTGATGCTTGCGTGACCGCTAAACTGCTACGGGATCGAATCGTCTAACCAAGTCCCCATTAAAAACTTAATAATTATCAGGGTAATTCCACAATACTAGCAATGACGTGAGGGGGTGAAGGACTCTGAACGACTGCCAACGGATCGAAAATTTTGACGACCCTACAAACAACAGACCCCCAAGTTGACCCCCGACATATAACGACGCGAATAAGACGCATTCGCTTATAAATCCCCGTAGGCGAACGAATAATTCCGACGGATAATGATATATAAATAATGTTGTACCTATTTTCAGAAAACTCATGGATAGATGCATCCAGAGTCATAGCTCGGTTCCCGGCCAACTCGGCTGCCCGATGCAGGCAGGCGATGTGGGATGCGGGATTCTCTATATCCCCAGTTCACGAAGCCCGAGGTGGCACCCAAGGCGACTCAGATGAAGTGGACCTCCCATATGTCGCCATTAAAAGGGAGCTCGGAAGGAATCCGGCGAGAGAAATGCGAGGGCAGGCGGAGTACCTGCTGGCTCGCCTCGAGCGTCACCAAGCCGAAACTAACCGCCAGGTGGAACAAGCAAGACAATATCTCCGGAGGGTGAACGAGGATATTGCGGGTGGCCGGATACCCAGTACTGACGGGTATTCCCCCACAATATAATGTCTCGTATGAATTAGACGATCCCAGACTCCAGAGACGAATGCCCGAAATGCGAGTAGCAGTTCCACGACACATCTTGCCGAAAGAGATGAGAAATGAAGATGAAATTACCGAACTCCGCCGCGAACACTCGTACGCGAGAGAACGGCACCTCAAGAAAAGAAGATAGTACGCTGAGAACATTTTATAAGTGCATTAGATTTTATGAGATAACCCCAATAAATGTGTTTGTTTTCATGTCTTAGTTACTTGTCAGAATTATATATTTTTTTAATTTTATTTTGTTACGACTTTAACTGTTCTGTTCACTAGAGTTTGACTTATAAATAATGGCCCAAGGTCCCTTCTCGACAAACTACTACTTATTTTTTTAAAAATGAATATTATGACACTCCATATTATTTCAGAAATGAACTCTCCACAATTCCCCATTCTACAAAGGAAGTTCGATAAAGCCCAGGCAGTTAATCGGGATTTACATCAACAGCTAATCCAACTCACCCGGGAGATCCAGCAGATCAAGGCACCTGGATTGAACCGAAAAGGGCCAAGGTCGTCTATCAAAGAATGGAAGCCGCGCAAAAGCGGTGGGCTGGCGAGCGACAACTAACGCAAAACTGGAAAACCCAAATTAAAGGGTTGGAAACCGCCCTGTCGGAGAGCCAAGAAGGGGCAGCGGTAACTTATCCGTTAGTCTTCGCCTCGGCGCAATTGGCTTATCGTGACACGATAGATCCAACTACATCCAAGGACAAGCCCAGCCGGCACCGGCCAGGAAGAGCCGAACGCGCAAAACGTCGGCGACTCAAGGAAGCGAATGGATTGTAATCTATGAACGTGAATTTTTTTTTGTTGTTCTTTTTAATAAATAATATCATTGATAGTTCGTAATATTAACTGACCTAATTCAACCGACAGATTTGAAGTGCAAATCTGGGAAATCGAAACAACAAAGAATTGAAGAATTACTTAGCGACCCAAATAAAATCTAAATCGACCACAGGCCTTCTATCGGCAGCTCGTTGGACCCATGGATCGTTTGGTCAATTATAGAATTAGCAATAGCGCTCAATTTTTGCGGACGATCTACCCACTTGAACACAGTTCCAACGTTGCTTGGCAACGGGTGCCGAGTGGTAAGCGAAAGAATATTTGTATGGGGTTGTCTGGGTAACAACCATATAGTTTCAAAATACCCACACCCACCAACCCACCATAAGTTATATCTCGCATCTATCATCGATTCTCTTTTGTTATACATGCTTGTTTCAAACTTGAATGTAAGTTAACAATCCATCCATAAAGCAGCTCAAATGGGGATAAACTCGATACGCTCTGCGAGTGCCATTTGTGCTGAATTTTATTTTAGGTAAAAGTTCAAGCCAGTTTTTCTCTTCATACTCACCTTCCAATGTAGTTTTTATGAGATTTCATATTGTTTTTATGGCTATTTTTGCTAATTCATTCGATTGATGCTGGTAAAGTGAGCTGAAGTTTTGTTTGAAAACAAGTTTATGAAGTCTCTTTTTTTAAAACTTTCTTTCGAAATTCATGCCTCTGTCTGTTAGTGTACTTTTTGGTTTTTCAAAACGATAGATTCAACTATTATGTATTGTCTTGAAATTTTTCCTTCGTCTTGCTTCATGATTTTGGTCATAATATTAATTAAGGATCAACCATTACTACCATATAATTTTTTGCATTCATCTCCATGCAAGCTATATCAATGACAATATGTTCTAAAATTTGTTATCTAGAGAAATATATTTTTTTGGTTCGATCTTCTTAGAGCAGATATTTCAAAAGGGTAAACAAAGCTACATTCTACATCTTTGACCAGTAAAATATATTTTCAACAAAATATAATATTTTCTTAACTTCAATATGACATATTGTTTGGTATATGGTTGCTGTTAAAATACTTGCGAAGGTTTCTGGGATTAAGTTAGTCCTTCATTGCGCAATATGTTTTGAGCTTTTGTGTTTGATGTGCCAAATATTTTGATGACTATACAGATGCATAAATTCAGTGGCGTACCTAGGGTACATGGCGCCTATGGCAAACGCCGATCTTGCGCTCCTTTCCGACAATAGATTACTTACGTTTTTATTCTAAAAACCTACTTTAGAATTGGATCAAAAATTACACGAGTTAAATCTTTTCACACTTTATTACAAATTCATCTTTCTTGATTTAGCTGACGAACGGCTTTAGCACAGAACACAACACAACACACGCTACTATTTTGCATTTCTTTTTTTCAAATACAAAATCACATTTGTATAGAGAAAGAGAGCTAGAAGCATAGAGGACATGGAGAAACAAATAAAAAACGAACGTGTGCTTTTTCCTACGCAGTTCTTAATACACATATTTATATCTATAAAAATATTTTTTTATTTTAATTTGCGTATTTATAAGTTAGGCGCTTTTTCGCGCCCCTTTCGGTTGACGCCAATGGCACATGCCATGCCTGCCATACCCTAGTTACGCCCCTGCACAAATTTCCGATTTTACTGAACTAAAAGCTCAGCAACATCATAGAATCTTTGTACCTACTTGTTTGAGTACTCTATGTGAATAGTTGTGTTGAGACGGGATTAATTCGGAGTGTATGATCCACTTTAGTTTGCGAGTATATACGACAAAAAAAAAAAACTTAAAGAAATAAACTACAGGTTAATACCCAAAAATTAATGAACAGAAACAATTTCGAGATACAAAATATTGACAAAATATATAAATTACCAGAATATGATAATAACTAATACAGATTTAAACGATTGATCAAGGCGATAGAGCAAGAACTGCTCATCGAGACGAAAAACGTGCGAGAAAAGAAAATCAGAAAAAACAGCTGAAGAGAGAGGTAGTCGAATTAGATAACCAGATAATAATTGATGACTCCTGGAACATCAAAGTGAGAAAACTATGAGAAACAGAAAAATGCGTGCGATAGAACTTGTGAAACAAAGAAAAAATACCGAGAAATTCAAGAGAAAAACGAAGGGTTAAAGACAATACTTTATGAGCAAAGTCAAGAAACAGAGAGACAAAAGAAGATGAGACTGAATTACAAGATTCAGAATTGAGAAAACAGCTTATAAAAGCACAGATGAGAATGATAAAAGTAACAGTAAAATCGACATAAAATCATGTAGTAACAGCTCAACATCTTAACATTGGGTAGTTCGGTGAGCACCAATTAATTTATAACATCGGCATAAATAAATTCTAAGATCAAAGAGAAGGGAAGGAGTTGAGAGGAAATCGCGAAATTGTTGGAAAAAATAGTTGTTTTAAAAAATAGCAAAATATACAGTATTACCGTATTATTATAAAATGGGAAGTCAAACAATTAAGCAATTAACGAACCTACAACAGATTCAATTTGATACTTGTATACAATGTTATCTTTGTTTGAAAGACATTGTTGATCCAGTGAGAGATCATGATCATTTTACTGGGGAATACTTGGGTGATGCTTGCAATGACTGTAATATTAATAGAAAAATAAACAAAGTATTACCAATTGTTTTCCATAACTTAAAGGGATATGATATGCACCAAATATTATAATATGAATTAATTAAATTTAAAAATTGGGCTTTAGGATGAAAAATTTTAGGATGAAAAAAATATTTTTAGTGAAAAATTTATTTCATTAATTACTCACTTGGGAAAAATTAGTGTGAGATTTATTGATTCTTATCAATTTGTAAACGATTCTTTAGCAAAGGCGGTTAAAATCTTGTCGACTTTACCTTTGACTCGATTTGTTTTTACGGAAACTATAGTTGATGAAAATGGGATCTTTCCGTACAAATTTGCAACTAGTTTAGATGTTTTTCACGATACTTATGAGTTACCACCAATTTGGAAAAATGTCACTGAGACTGAATATAAAAAATCTCAGATAATTTGGGATGAAACTAATTGTAGGACTTTACTTGATTACATGAAAGTTTATCTGAAACTAGATTGTTTTCTTTTGGCAGACTTTTTCCAACAATTCTGATCGAAATCGATAGCACACAATAGATTAGAACCTTTAAATTATTTTGGGATTCCCGAAATGTCTTGGTCTTCTGCTTTAATGTCGTTAGATGATCCTATAAAATTAATTACTGAAAATGAAAAATGTTTAGCTATTATGAGGGAGGTATTAGAGGTGGTCTTACTTTTGTTAATAAACACTATGTTAAAACTGACGAAAACACTGATTTACTTTATATTGATATTAATAATTTATATGGTTGAGCTTTAAGTCAACATTTACCTTGTTGTGAATTTAATAGGATATTTGACGGATTTGATACAATAATATCCTATTGTTTGACTTTGAATCTTGAATCTTTGTCATATGAGTATACTCTTGAAGTTGATCTTGAGATTCCTTCTGAACTTCATGATAAGTTAGATGACTTTCCTATTGCTGCTGAGAAAATGAAACCTGAGAGTTCAAAGGTTGAAAAGTTGATGCTGACTCATTATCCTAAATATAACTATGTAATTCATTGGCGATTATTAAAATTATATTTGTCTCTTGGTGTTAAGGTCTTACATGTTAATCGTGCAGTAAGATTCAAACAGTCTATTATTTTTAAAAATCATATTGACATAAACACTGAGGTTTGAGCTAAAAGTAAGAATACACTAGATAAAGATTATTATAAGTTGTTAAATAACAGTTTATATGGAAAAACTGTTGAAAATTTTAAAAAAAGAATGAATTTGCGTCTTTGCACAGCAGATAAAAAACTTGTGACTTATACTTCGAAACCTACCTTTAAAAAATCGATAAAAATTGACAATGATCTTATAGCTGCGTTCTTAAATCCGGATTCGATATGTTTAGATTGACCAAGTTATATAGGACAATCAGTGCTTGACTTGTCGAAACTTAGAATGTATGAGCTTCAGTATAAGGACTTGGAAAAATATCGACGACAATTTAATTGTGAGATTAATATAGTTGCTGGAGATACAGACTCTTTCTTCTTGGAGATTAAAAATTGTAAACTAGAAATTCTTTTGTCTGAAATGGTTAAGGATAATCTTTTGGATACATCTAATTTGAAAATGACGATGTTATCATTATCAAAGATAGTGAAGTTATTATTATCAATGATGAAATAGGTAAATTTTAATTTTATTTTTTCTATGTATTTTAAAACGTTTTATTAGATTTGGATGCCAAGGGTTCTGGCGATGCCTCGTTTCTGGGGAATATATGAATGTCATCGTTTCTGGGGAAGATATGAATGACCTCTCTTCTATAGAGGATGACACTTCTTCGGATTCAGGGGATAAATGTTAGGTTTTTATTTATTTATTTTTATTTATAAAAAATTAAGTTAATGATATTTGATAAATATATTTTTATGGTAATATAAGCTGATGAAATTTAAAGTATTATTATAATAATACTTCAAATATCATTAATTTATAATAAGTTAAAATTATAAAGAAACAAATCTATTGATTTTAAAATAATAGTTATTGAATTATATAGGAATGTTTTTATTATAGATATAGATGTTACAATAATAGTTATTGAATTATATAGGAATTATTTTAATTTTTATTAGATACTTTATATAGAAATTATTTAATATAATAGTTTGCAGTAAGCATGCATATATTATATATAGGAATTATTTGATCTATAATATTAATAAAAGTTTTAATATAATAGTTTGCAGTGAGCATGCAAATATTACATAGGTTTTGTAAATATATAAATTTATTATTTTTATTAGATATTTTATATAGGTTTTATAGGAATTAATAAAAGGAATATTAATAAAAATTTTAATATAATAGTTAGCATTTTTAGATTTATTATTAGATACTTTATATTGGAATTATTTATTTTAATTTATAGTTTATTATTTTTAATAGGCACTTTTTATCCGAGATATTGCATCTCATCCTTACAACACAGTGAAAGATGTCATAAAGACATGAAAAAATATTACCGCCATAGATTTAATAGCATTGACTTTTTTATATGCGCTATATGCAAAACTTCCCAGAGCGTTAAATATAAAGAATTTTATAGAGAACACGCGATTCATTTAAATTCTTTTAAGTCAAATAAAATTAAACTTTTTAAGAAAATTAATAAAAATAATATAGATATTTTGAATATAATTTAAAATAAACCAAAATCTAAATCAAATAAAACGAATAAAAGGCCTGTTGAAAATATTAAAATTAATATTCCTAATAAAATGATTTAAAAAGAAGTCATCGAAATCAGTGACGATGATGACTCTAATATTAAAAATAATGTGGTGGGTTTCTGGGTGTTGATATTTTGAAACTATATGGTTGCTACCCAGACAACCCCATTCAAATATCTTTCGCCTACCACTCGGCACCAGTTGCTAAGCAACGTTGGAACTGTGTTCGAGTGGGTAGATCGTCCGCAAAAAGTGAGCGCTATTGCTAATGCTATAATTGACCGAACGATCCTTGGGTCCAACGAGCTGCCGATATAAAGCCTGTGCTCGATTTCGATTCTTAGGTCCCATTATTCTCCTATCTCTTTCAAATGTTAACCTATACTCTCATGTCATTCGTTGTTATGTCCATTTTCATAGTGCTTTTTATCATTGTTCGTATTATCAATTTTTACTAAGACCTGTAAACCCTACGTTATATTAAATATCCGCACTGTATCTCTCTTACCCTTATCTCTATTATAACTACAATGTTCCCTATTATTATTACTAGCATTATCATTGTTGCTATTACCTTTATTAATTGTAACTACTATTACATTTGTTGGGCCAGAACACAGACGGCCTTGTAAATGTTTAAATGAATCGGTAATACACACGCAAATACAACATGCAGATTTAAACTCAAACCTATTAAAACACCAATTAACCTTACTAAAATGCGAGAAAGAGAACAATCAAATATAAAATTATAAAACACAAAAATAAATTAAATAATAACAAAGTGCAACAAGATCCGCACGAAACAAACATAAACATAACATGAAAACCTAACAATTTGACCGAAATTTGACAATTTATCAAAATTGCGAATTTCATTAAAAATGGAATAAAAATCAAAGAATTTGAATTAGAAATAATTCAATTAAAAATGCAAAAGAAAAATTGTCAAATAAAATTTCAAAATAATAAAAATTAAGAATAGAATATACTAGAAAATCACAAGGTCAAATTTTGTTTTACTGAATCAAAAATAACACGCAAGGTTAGGGTCGTACAGTAGGTATATATACCGATTCATTTTCACATAATTTTAATCATAGTAAAACTCGGTTTTTAACCTAGAATCAACTCTACTAGAAAATAACCAGAACTTTTAAAGGTGAGTAGAGGAATGTTTGAAACTCTCTCCACGTCGTGTCCTCGCAACCTCGTATGAGCTATGCTTGGGCCTCGACGTGGGGAGAGAGTTGTGCATTTATTATGATGAACGAAGTTATTGTGGTAAAGTATATGTCAATAAAATATTTAATCAAAATCTAAATCTTGTTTTTGTTTTGTCGAAATTTTTTCGGCCCACAGCCGAAACATACTGCAAGCCATTAAAATCAAACATACAATTCGAAATCGTGTAATTGCGTGTATTATCGCCAATGATTCGTTCCCGTGAAGGTTCCGGCATAAGAACGCAGGAGCTGTAACGTCAATATCATCCCATATACGGGAAAAGGTTGGAGGGGAAATAGTCTTTTGGCTATTTCGTCGACACTCATTTCCCGAAAAATCGACCTAAAATCATTGACAACAAACGGATCAAAATTATCACACCGAGTAGTCCAGTGGGCACTTAATAATTATAATATGAACACAATGCGCCTAAGGTCAATCGGAGGGATGGTCACGGGGAAACAATAAAATGAAATCGTTGTTATAAACTTCTGATATAATGTTTTAAAGTCAATTACTCAAGAGTAAAATATCAAATACTGTAGTCATTATAATTGCTAATATAATGTTTGAAATCAAATAAAATTGCCTAAGAGAAAAAGATAGAAGGGAAATTAGTGCTACAGTCTCCCGATATAACGTTTAAAATCAAAATAATTATGTAAGAGTAAAAAATTTAATAATGCAGCTTAAATTCAAATGGAATTATTTAAGAGTAAAAATTTAATTAATCTAAATATTAGGAACTCCTAGTACGAGGTTTAAAATCCATAAAATTTCTTAATAGTAAAGAATAAAAAATGTGAACGTTATAGCTCTCCAAAAAACAATATCTAAAGTCCATAAAACTTATTGAAAGTAAAGAATAAATAACGTTAGGGTTTTTACTAAATTACTGCGAGTAAGAATGTAGCTCTTTGAATAAAAATCGGAAAATTCATAAAGAGTGAAGTATAAATATTGAAAATTCTTTTTCAAACAATTTAAGTTCCGGATTAATAATAAAATTACAAAGATTTTGTTGTGATAGTAAGAAATAGATAAACCCGAAACGAACACATGCCAGCCCTAATAAAAATTCCTACAACCTAAATTTCATTAGCTGATGATTAACCATAAAGCAAGGTTAGTTAAAATCGGAGAGGACATAATAAATTATCAATGAATAAGAATCAATATCTCCAGTACACGATAAAAACCTTCGTCACGATAGAAAGCTATGTATACTGAAGGGCGACACGTCAAGCATCGACACTGTCAATGACTGAACGATAAAAATAATCGACACGGAGAAATACCAACAGGAGGTTCCGAACTCTACTAACAATTATAACCGCAACTAACCTTCCAACTCAAACAAGTATTCGAATTAACCATTCATTTGCCCAAATTACTCCCTGAACTCAATAACAAACAATAAAGATTTTTATTAAACAAATAGGGTAAATTAAATCCACAGATGAAATCTTGCCGAAAGGAATTCCCGTTTTACCATAATATACTAGGAAATGATGCCTTAAAAAATCCCAAAATCATTAATTTAACAGAGTATAATTATATCAGTACCTGCTATGACATAAATTAACTACCCACGAGTATCCACCAACCCAAATATAGTTAGATGAATCGGGAAGGCGAATGACACAAACAGAATAATATCTTGTATATGTACAGTTGGTTTGACACATATGTTTCAGCCGATCAATATTGGTGTCTATCTCGCACACACTAACTACAAACCAGAAGGTGCACAAAATTATGGATATTCCATACTTGCACTTTCTAGAAAAGTTGTCCGCATAATGACCGTCGACGTGACCTTTCTGGAATACTCCAAATAAATCGATTTAACCTCGCACACTCACTGTGTAGGCCGATTTCATCACTGCGTGTAGCCACCCACACATTCTCTCTTCCCCGATTGACACACCGATTCATATAAGAGCTATCGATAGATTGCGATTGACAGTTAATTTTGAAAGTTGAAATGCATCGCCAACCTAACCAAGTGAATGAGGATACGTCTACCAGGATTCCGGAAGATGATATAATCTTAAACCCAAGATCTCGCTCTTCAGGTAGATTTCCTTTATTTCTTTAAATTATATCACTAACTTGTACGAGCCTTAGATGGAAATATCGCAACACCGATCTCAACGCCAACTTCTGAGCTAAGAATGTCGATAATAATAATGATTTAAAAATAAAATTTGATACTGGAAAAGACATGTGTTTCTTAATTTTAGTTTTCATGTCAATTTATTTCCTTGGGTTCTTTGCAAAAAACAATCATTTGTAATCCCGACTGAGCCCCCAAATTTATATAGTAGGTTATAGGGTACTGTTGTTGTTTTAATCTTACTGTGGTTACCCAGGTAACACCATATAAATATTTCTTGCTACCACTCGGCACCCGTTGCTAAGCAACGTTGGAACTGTGTTCGAGTGGGTGGATCTTCCGCAAAAAGTGACCGTTATTACCAATGCTGTAATTGCTCGGACGACCTCTGGGTCCAACGAGCTGTCGTTAGAAGACTTGTGCTCGCTTTAGATTATTGGGTCCCCTGTGTGTCGTAGATTTTGTTCGTTGGAGTTCATCATAATACAAGAAGGAATCCGACAATGACAACACAAGCGGCTGCATATCGAATGGTACATTCTAGTGGGTTGGTTGCGGATTTTAGATATTTATCAAATATTCTTATCAAATATTCATAGATATCGTTTTAACTAACAAGAAAGATATAATTTGCAACCTAAACATATTTAATTTACAAAATAAACACATTCTATAATTCCGTCAGGTCTTATTTAATAATCGAGCGGCTCGACGTCTAGCCCGCTCCTTTCGTCCAGGCCGATAACTATTCATTACTGTTGTTGTTGTGGTTGTTGGAGTTGCCACCGACTCACGATAGGCTAATTGAGCCGGGGCGAAGACGAGGGGATAAGTTACGGCTGCCACCTCTTGACAGGCAGATAGTGCATTTTCCAACCCCCGTATCTGCGTTCGGAGGTTCTGGTTCAACTGTTTTTCGTCTGCCCATCCCTTTTGGGCGGCGGTAAGCCTTTGATGCATTGATTTGATCTTCTTTGGATCCACCCATGTGGCCTTTGTTCGCTGGATCTCACGGGACAGCTGGACAATCTGGTCGTAAAGGTTTTTATTGGTTTTTGGGCATGCGCCAGTTCTGTCCGTAATATTTGTAGGGGTTCCATTTCTGTGAAAAATAAAAATAAAATTTTGTTGTTAATTCCAGAGTTATTGAATATAGGCTTGATTTAAACAAAAGTTGGCAAATGCTACGCTTAGAAACGAGTGACAATGAAACTCTTAAAATAACAACTATTTATTACAATGACATCTAAACAAAACTAAAATGTCCATAACCCACTGATCAGCGGGATCAAGGCTCTTCGAAGAATCTTCTCACCCCTTCCTCAGCCGAGTAGCCCGGGCATACGAAGACGGGCCGTTTCGTATTACGTACTGGTCTGGAACTGGGCGGCGGCCTGCACGGGTAGAAGTCTGCAATCCTTTCGCCGCGATGTCGTCCTCCACGTTGGCCAGGTATTGTCTGGCCCTGACCACGTGAAAATCGACCTGCCGTTGATGGTCCTCAAGGCGTGAGAGGAGGAGGGCCGGATTCTGACCGCTTATTTGTTCGTTCGGCATCGACGGTCTCTCGTTTATTCCCAGCAACTGCCAGATGGTCTGTCGGGGTCCTCTTGGTTGGGGCTCCTCGTGGCCTCTCGCTTGCCCGATTTGGCGCCAGGCTTGCCTTCACTGGTCGGCAATGTGCGTGGGAACACGAACCAAAGGTCCTAATCTTTCTGAACAACAAAAACATGGTCAGATGGGGTTCCCATCAAAATTTTATAATTATCAACGAGAATTCAAATTCCTATGATATTCCTAAAAAATGATATCGGAGAATCTTGACAACCATAAACAAATTTCTTTAATTTGATATACTTACTCACCTAAAAACATAAATGGTGAAAGATTAAAGATTTCCTAGCAATTATACATTAAATATAAAATATATCCGATTACCTAAAAACGTAAACAGTTACAATATATATTCACTCACCTAACAACATAAATAGTTAAATTATACATTCAATCAAATAGTTAAAATATATAATCCATCACCCAAAACATAAATAATTAAAATATTTATTCAATCACCTAAAAACATAAATAGTTAAAATATTAAAATTATTTTTAACAACAATTATATATTAAATAACAAGAAAAGAAAAACGCAAAAATTTCGAAACAGTATGAATTAAACTGTCACCCCGAACTATAAATTCAGTCAACTTGCATCGTTTCCACGAAGAACCCAAAAAGTTTTGAGCGCCCCTACGAACAATCGCTGAAGTGAATGGGTAACGAGAAGGAATAGAAACAAACGTAATGTGTTCCTGAATGGCATGCCCTGAACGTCGAAGTTTAAGTTTTCGTCAAAAAATCTGTTGTAAAAATTTTTATTATTGAAGTCGTACAAATTCGGTTAAAAAATCATAATTTTTACATCGTTAATGAGAATAGTTAACTGATATTTAATACTTTAATTAAAAATTTTTTAAGAGATCAAATATTATTTACCCCAATTCGGCGAGTTCGGGTCACGAACTATCTCCTCACCCGTCATCTTAGCAGTATCCTCATGGTCGAAGGTTCGATGCATAATTCCATAAAGAATTAAGAGATCAAAATTTATTAAATGATTGGCATCGCCGGATTCCTCTTATGGAAATCTGACTGTCCGTGTGTGCCTGTAGGTGTGCGACATACCACGCCCTGGTCTGTATCGAATGTGTGCGAAGGACAACTTCAATATTAATTGATTTATTTCCTATAAATGCCAAGTTCGGTGATGCGGCATTAGGCATGCGTGATTGTGCCGGCGATAGAAGTCAGCAGCAGTTGTGTAAGGTAAGTTTCGATTTTTTCTCACTAATTTTTATTCAGTTAACTTAATTTCAGAATTATCCGGATTTCGGTGCAATTCACACAAAACTGAGCACGCTATATTGTAAGTTTTATTAGGCTAAGTCAATAATAATTTTCTTTATTTTTTGATTTATTGCAGGATCTCAGTTTCTATGGGGGCAGTAATCAAAAGAAAAATCACTCCGTGGGTTTTCCTTACTGAAGGGCATTAATTAGTCAACGCATATTTTTCAACGGGTATTTGGTATTGAGTTTAGCGAATGAGATGATTTTGTTATCATGCAGGGTGGGGTATTTTGTCCCTTCTCTCGCTGTTCTACGTAGGGAATATTCGAGGAGAACTACTTGTAAGTAGATTGATGGATACCAATTTTTCCATTATCTCGGTAGCGATGATACTTGAGGGTCTATCTCTGATTGGTGGTTCTGGATTTTATCATAAGACCCCGTTTTCTCAAACGAAAAGGTGAAATATGGCTTTCTATAGTCAATCCTATTGCCGATGTCAACAACAGATATTTCAAATTTAGTTTTCGGAGAACCTTATGTCAGATGCTGGTATCAAAGTCTGGGGCTGGAATTTTTATGAGATTCGAATAAAACTGTTTGTTTCTCGTTTTTATTTATGCGTCTGGTCATTTTTCGCGAGGACTACTATTGATTGAATTATTCGAGTGAGGGCAAGCCTAAGGTTCTTCATTATTTAATTTAATTATGTTTTGTTAACGTTGGATGGTACAGTGGAAACTCTAACGCACCCTGTATTTATTTATCGTACTATAGACTATTATGGGTTCTTTATCAACAATTTTTTGGGCGCCGATGATGTTTAAATAGACTGATTTCTTATTAGAGATTTTCCTTATGAAGTTTAAGTTATCGAATTGTACTAGTTCGGAACACTACATCGAGAGTTTTTATTTACTAACTTTTATCTCTTTCTTCTCTATTTAATCTATTTCTGATCCGTATCGAGGAGTTGGGATGACGTCTGTATTTAAAGAGAACCTTTATTGTCTTTTTCATGAATTTATTTGAATCTACAACGACTATGTTATGGTAATTTTTACTTCCGACCACAACTTAGAAATTTTTATCAATGAGTGTTTGCCACAACCGTATTAAATTTACGTTTACACTAAATCCTCTTATTGATTCTCGATATAATATTAGGACCTTACTACACTTGTTATAGGGTTACGTTTATTTGATTATTTTTTCTCTTCCCATTTTTGAGTTAGAAGCTTATGATGATGGGAGGTATGATTGTGACTTATTAGCTTTGGCAAATTAACGTTTTGAATTTTTAATCATCCATTAAAAATATGCATATTAAGTTCATAGTAACGATTTCATTTTTCTAATTCCCCGTTACTTTTCCCCTGGTTGACCTTAAGCGCATTGTGTTTATACTATAGTTAATGAGTGCCCACTGGACTAATCGTGTGATGATTTTGAGCCGTGTGTAGAGTAATTTAGGTCGAATTTAAAGAAAACGAGAGACGAGGAAGTAGCCAAAAGAACGCTTCCTTATTTCTCCTTTCTTCTATACGGGATAATATTGACGTTCCAATTCCTGCGTTCCGCACGCCGGACCTTCACGGACACGAATCATTGGCGATATTCCACGCACTTACACGAATTCGAATAATATGTTGATTTTATTAACTTGTAATGTGTCTTTGGCTGTAGGCCGGAAAAATTTCGACAATTAAAAATAATTAAAGCAAATAATTTTTTGTATTATAAATAATTTATTAATATTAAAAATAACATAAAAATTACTTGATCCACACATAACAAAATATCATACACTCTCCCGACGCCGACACCAAGCAGAGCTCTATCGAGGTTGCGAGGATGCGACGTGGAGAGAGTTTTCAAATGAAACTCTCACTTACATAGATTTTCAAAAAACTGGTTTAACGATTTTCAAAAACGATTAAAAATTATGTGAAAATGAATCGGTATAGATACCTATTTTTTGGCCCTAAGCTTGCGTGTTCTTTTTGATTTAGTAAAACAAAATTCGACCTTGGAATTTTCTAGTGTATTCTAATCTTAATTTTTATTATTTTGCAATTTTATTTGATAATTTTCTTTTGAAATTTTTATTGAATTATTTCTAATTCAAATTTTTTGATTTTTATTTCATTTTCATGAAATTTCATATTTTGTTAAATTATCAAATTTCGGTCAAATTTGTTAGGTTTTCGTGTTATGTTTATATTTATATCGTGCGGATCTTGTTGCTTTTTGTTATTATTTTAATTTATTTTTATGTTTATTATTTTATATGTAATTGTCATCTTTCTCATATTTTGATAGGGTTAATTGGTGTTTTAATAGGTTTGAATTTAAATCTGCATGTTATATTTGCATGTGTGTTACCGATTCATTTAAACATTTACAAGGCCGTTTGTGTTCTGGCCCAACATAAAACACTCGGGGGTCCATAAAATTGCGACCCGCAATAGTCTTTTTTCGGCTCATACATTGATTTGCTCTCAAAATTCACATTCATAAAAAGTGTTTACGATATAAATAATTATCAAGATAAAGATGGACTTAAGGTCCGACTACTGTACGTATGATCAAAAAAAAATAAAAATAAAAATGAAGTCGAATAGTGTAGTTTTCAGATCAGTGTAAATCAATAAAATCAATGTAAATCAGTTATACTTAGTCTCGAACAAATCACTGAGAGCTTGGATTTCGCTTTCAAGCTGGTTTTCTCTTTGGGTTGATTTTGATTGGCCGGGGTGGTTGATAGAGATGTGAGAGAGTTTTGATGTTTTATTGGTTTTCTCGTTGTTCCGGATTTGGTTGAATATTCCTCTAAATTTCTGGATTGGGGTAGTTTGCCTTTGTCGCTTTATCGTTAGGCAAATGATGAGGCAACATATTAGGAATACGACATTCAATGCTCCACTTATTGATAGGATTGGTTCTATCGATAGGGTTGTTGGATTGGATTCGTGTTTCTGTCGAGATTTAATCTGTTGTGGTTTTTTGGTTGATACGATAATTTTAAGGATTTCGTACATTGGTTTGTTTTCGGGGTTGGCTTTGACCTTTTCTTGGATTTTTCTGATGATTGTTTCTAAGATTTTCTCATCTCCAAGTTCTCGCTTTCTATTTTGGATACTTCCTCGTTGTTCTTTAAAAGTTTTTGTATCATTTGTTGGATTTTTCTGATACTTTGTTTCAGTTCATTATTTGTCTTGTCGTTTTCTTTTGTGAGGCATTGAGTACATTGGAGGGTTATCTGTTGACATTCTTCATTTTCGGGACTTCTGCAAATCTCTTTGTAATCTGAGCAGGTACTATCTTCTCTTCTGAATGGTTGGGTCTTCTCGCATCTCTCTAAAGGGTTCTCGGTGCTGTACTCTCTCATCATTATTATTATCATTATCCATAGTTTATCCATGGTTTTCGTTTCTAATATATATTAGTTATTTTCACATTTATTTACAGTATGGTTCAGTTATATACAGTGAATTTTTAGCCCTTTTTATTCTTTCTCTTCTCCCGAGGTTGAGTGTATCTCGCACTCTTCTTTAGTCCTCTTCTCTGAAAATCTCATTATTAGGACTTGGGCTTTTATTAATCGCTCTGTTAATTTTGGGAGTTCTTTTAACCGCTCTTTATTCTCTTCAATTATCTTTCGCTGGCTGTTGATTTGTATTCGGAGGTTTCTTTTCTTTGCCTATTTTCTTTTGAATTGGCGCTTGTAGTTGATTCGCTTGATTGTCTGCTTTTCGAGCTTTTGTTTCGATTCCTGGAGTTGTTCTTTTAACGATTTGATTTCCTCTTGAGTCTGTTGGTGATTTTGTTTTATTTCTCTGGCTTTTTTACATCTCTCTTCTAGCTGTATTAAATATCTCTGTTCGCTTTTTCTGTTTTCTCTCATCCTCTCCGCTTCTGTTTTCCAATAATCTTCCAGGATTACTCTGGTTTTTATCTTTGCTAATTCTCGTTTCAAACACTCGTTTTCTTTCTTTTGTTCTCTGTTATCTCTCATACTGGTTGCTAATTTCCGCTTCACTGTACTAACTAACTGTTTTGATTGTATCAGTTGTTGATTTATTCGGGCGATTTCTGATTCTTGCTCCTCTACTATTTCTCGCCACTCTTTTCTTTCGGTTCTCCACTTTTTACTATAATACTTTAACGGATCTTGTGCAATTGGTTGTACTAGTTGAATTGGGCTTGGTAGACATTCTCCGTCTTCTAGATTCATTTGAATTTCTGTTTCGTTCGAGTTCATACTAAATATACATTGGTTTAGCTTTTTTTTTACAATTTTTGTTTTTATTATTTTTATCTTTTTACACATTTTACAATTTTTTTCTTTTTTAATTATACAATCGTTTCATCCGTCTCCCCGAATCCTTCATCGGGTTCTGCGGGGACTTGGGCTGGTATCGCTGTTGGGTACAGAGGTACGAGTAAAATTGGTGGTCGGTTCTGCAGTGTGGTTACCTCCTCCCGTAGGGTATTTGATATTTGTATCTCCTCATCTAATAGGTAGGTGAGGTATTCCACATTTTCTGTCAGTCCTTCCACTTGCGTTTCTAATTGGTGCGTATTTTCCAACGCTTTCAACTTTCAATCTCTTTTCTCAGGTTCTGCTCATTTTCCTCATACCCCTGTTTTATTGTTTTTATTTCTGCTTCGACTTGTCCTCTCAATTGTTCATTGACTTCGAGTTGATGTCTTAATTGGATCTCTTTGGACACCACGACTCCTTGATGTCCATTCACATCTTGTTGGAGTTCCGTTATTCTCTCGTTCAACTGTTGCTTTTGTCGTATTTCATCGGTCAGTTCGTTTAGTGTTTCCAGTATCTTCTGGTTTGGCTGCCTGATCCATTTCCTGAGCCTCTGTACTGTGCCTTGTCTGATTCATTCTCGAACTTCCATTGTTCGGATCTGTTCGTTACATTCTTCAATCGTTTGTTTTTGTACTTCAACTTGTTCCCATAGTTCCCAATCTTCCGTACTCAATATCCTCTTGGGCAATAGTCTTATTTTTTTCTTGGCTTCTTGGTATTGTTCTTTCCACTTTCTCGCTTCCATTTTTCTCGATTCTTCCTTGATCTCTGTCTTTCTTTGTTGCTCTTGCCTTTGTTTGAGAGTTCTTTCCTGTTCCAGCAGCATTTCCTTTATTTTGGTTTGTTGCCATACTGTTTCATGTTCTAACTTCACTATGTACTCGAATTGTTTACCGTTTGCGTCCTCTAATATTTTATACTCTATTCTCCATCTTCTCGCTTGATCTGTTATTTGGGTCATCATTCTCCCTTGTCTGTCATCCTTGGGCTCTCTTATTTTTCTTAATGGTTTTGGCCCTTAATTTCTCAGTTTGTTGAATTCTATCTTCGCGTCTTCCCACTTGGCTTTGTAGGCTCTTGTTCGATCTTCTTCTTCGGTTATCATTTGCGTATAATATCTGGTGCGCGATTCTTCGTCATTCCTTGTGCGCTCTTTCAGGTCTTGCCATTTCGTTTTCCAGTATGATGCTTGACACTTTGCCGCTTCTTTGGCTTGTTCCATACTTGTTCTCTTGGTTCTTTCTATTCGGTATTTGGTTCCCATCTGTTCTACTTCCTCTTGCATTTGATTTAGAATTTTAATAGTTTCCTCCCCTTCTTCTTGTATCTCTATTTCTTTATCTTTTATTATCTCTCGTAGCTTCTCAATTTCGTTTTGTTGGTCTCGTTTGTCTTGTTCTAACGTACGTATCTCTTTTTTCTGGTTTATTATTCTTGTTTGATTTTGAATAGATTCTTTCATCAGCTCTTTTTCCCGTTCTTGGTAAGGTTTTCCATTTCCTACCGGGTCTACTATTCTCTGTTCTGTCTGTTGTTCCCATTCCTTTCTTATCATTTTTATCTTTATCGTCTCTCTCAGTAGTTCTTCTTCTACATCTAATAATATATCCTTTACTCGGGTTGTCTTTGGTTGTCGTTGTTCTGCTTCCTCCTTCATCTCTTTTAGCTGTTCTGGTTGATTTTCGATCGTTGTTCTTGGCTTTTTGTTCTCTACTTCAACTTCTTCTATCATTTGATTTTTAATCTGACTTTGATTCATCATTGTTTGATTTTTCGTCTTGTTTTGGTTCATTGTTATCTCTGAATATTAATATCAGTTATTTTCTCTTCTCATTCATATCGTAATTTATATCATAATTCATACCGTATCTCGTATTTTAAGGATTTTTTGGTTTTATAATTTTTAGTTTTTAACGTTTTATTTACTATTTACATTTTTACACATTGTTTTCATCCTTTTTTTACTGATCAGCGAAACGGAATCCCTTGATCCGCCCGTTGATCGGCTTTCTACATACTGGACATATATTAACTTTTAATCCACATGCTTCACATGTGACCATGTGTCCACAGGGTGTATAGATTATCTAGACATGTTTCTGCCAACATGTTACGCATTGGTGCTGCTCTAAAATGGCTTCTTTTATCATTGATTTTTCAAGATTTTCCTTCGGTTTCTCTTGGTATCGTTTGATTGCTCGAATTACCGCTTGTGTTGAGTCGTACTATTCTAGGTTGTTAGCCAACCTTTCGCTGATTATCTTTCTCATCTTTTGAGTATTTATTCCTGATAATAACATTAGAGTCCTCGTTTTTGGTCGATCTAAAATATCTTCCACTTGTTGGTTTGTGATTACTACATCTACGTTCTTTGACTTTTTTTATTCCTTGTACATACATTTTCCTTTATGTTTTAATTTTTTAACATTCTGGTCTGGTATTGGCTGTTAGTTTTTACATCCCTCGCACATTATTCCTCTTGCTGTCTGACAATATCCTTGACTTGCAAATTCTACTGCTCTTGGGTTTCCTTTGAAAGTTTTAATCCTTTCTTCGAATGTTCTCTTTATAGTCTCTCTTTCCAGTATTAGTTCCGTTGGATCCTCGAAACTCTTTGTTATTACTATCCTTTTCTCTCTTCCTTTTTCATCTCTGTCTACTTCCAATTTTGGGAATCCTTCTAGTCTGTTCATTGCTTGATTTCTCACATCTAGATTTAATACAAAATGACATCTCGGGAGTTTTTCTCGATGTTCACGTCTCGCCGTTTCTCCCTTTTTCCATTGTGCGAGTTTTCCTTGGCAAAAAATGCAAGTTACTTCGACTGGTATTTTGGATGTTCCGGTGAAGTAAAATCCTTGTGCGGCCATTTCTTGGCTTTGTCGGTCGGTAAATACTTTGTTGTTTTTTGAATGTTAGATATCTTTGTTCCTCTTTCCTCATGTTTTCGTCTCATACTGTCATTGGTGGGTACACTTTTGTCCTGATTTGTTGTGGTATTCCCTCCACATTGAAGTCCGCATAGTATGTTATTGGTGCTGTTAATATATTGGTTTTTTCCTCTTCTTCTGGTTTCTTCCAAAGTTTCGACATATTGAATCTGGTCCTTCTCTCATCTGTACTGTTATCTCCTCGCTGGTTCCGTTTGCCATCTAATATTAAATGTCGTCATTATTTTTGAATTTTTAGTTTTTCTGATTTTTCTGATTCTTTATAATTTTTTGATTTTTATATGGTTTTATTATATTTTATTTATATTCTATTTACACTTTCCTTTCCTTTTTTACAACGTCTTATCCGGCTTTTCTACTTCTAGTTTTATGTACAAATTATCCTCTCGCAAGAATCCTTCCCTTCTTAATCGTTGCTGTGAATAGAAGAATGGTGTACCTACTGCCGTATTCCAGTCGGTTGTTGGTCTTCCCATTTGTGGCTCGTTTCCTGCTCTGATTGGATTGCGACGTTCCTCTCGTCCTATCATTGTTAATACCATATATTGCTTGAAACACCATGTCAATAGTTCATCATATTCCCCTCTTCCTACACTAACGAAGACACTGATATGGGTGCCTGTTGCATTTCCATCTCCATTTAGGTATAGTCTAATACCCAATTTGTATCCATTTTCCCAACTATATATTGGTGGACTATCTAGGATTCTTTCTGTTCCATCTTTCGCTCTCTGTAGTTTTTCTGCGAATCCAGTTATTTTCCAGACAAATGGTGTTGTAGGTAGTTTTCTAGCTACCGGGCTGGTTGTTTCCAGATCCTGTATGCTACTGATTATCTGTTGCATTTTCTCTTCCATTTCCGCTATTTTCTTGGGTGTATTTTCTTGGCTTTTCTCGAAATTCTTTCTGGATTCCAATATTTCTCTCATTAGTGCTTTCTGTGCGTCCATTTCTGTTCGTAGGCTTTTCACTTCCCATACTATCATTCCTATCGTTTTCATCATGATTTCTGTGTGCTTAATACTGTTTTACACCATATGGTTTTGCATTTCCGCAATTGGTAGTCGTGCTTGGCAATTGAACAACTCTAGCGGGCATTTGACTGGTTTGCCGATACATTCGTTCCAATGTTCTTTTAGTTTGACTTTATCATTCCTGTTGCAGTTGTTTGCACATATTCCTTCGTAGAAGTCGCATATTTGTTCCTCATTTGGATTCCGATGTTCCTTTTCTATATTTATCCATTCGTCGATGGCTCCACAGAATTCGCATTTTTCCTCTCTCCTTATGCACACTTTATGATGTTCTTCCATAGTCTTTTTCATTGTGATAGCTTGACATTTTTCACATGGTATCTCGTTATATTCGCATTCTTTTGTGTGACTTTCGGCTTCTTTCACAAATCTTTTCCATTCGCATTCCTTTACTCGGCATTGGACTATTAGATTATTGATTTCTTTGTTGGTGGCTTTATCAACTGTTGTGAGGTCTTCGTCTCCTTCGATTGCTTTGTCGCATCCAGGACATTTTATTAATCCTGTTTCTATCACTTCTATCGTACAATCTGTACATATTCTGCTTCCACACTTCGTCTGTCTCGCTCCAATCAGTAATCCTTTACATTTACAACATTTTAATCTTTCTTCCGTATCGTTCACCATTCGAATCTTGTTTTTCATTAATCGTCTCGTAGCTTCGGATGGATTCTCGCTTCCTCTGATTCTCTCGATAATTGTCTGCATATCTACAATAATTTTCTGATTATTTGACGTCGTTCTACTTTTATTGGTTTATTTACAAATATTTACATAGTACGCTCTATTTTACTCTACGGTCGAATCCGGTTCTGGGGTGAATTCTGGCATCGATGATATCCATTCCACCCAACTTGTCTGATCTATATTCTGTTGGCTACTACGTAATCTTCTTATTTTATCCGCTTGCCATTTGACTTGATCGTTTAGTTGCTCATTTATTCTTTGTAGTTGTAATATGGTTCGTTGTTGATCTTCTATTCTTGCTGCTTGTTGTAAGCCTCGGTTCACACTTTCTGTTAATACTAGATGAGTATTTGTCCACTGAGTTTGCGCATTGTTGGTTATTTGCGTCATTAATTCGCATTGTCGTCTCCATATTACCTCGATTCCTTGATCTTGATATATCCCACGGTATAATTCTACGATTTCTATAGGTACGTTGGCAGCTGTAGGTTGTTGTATTATTTCTATGAATGGTGGTATTCTGACTTGATTTCATCGGTTATCGTTGCTCGGATCCATGTATTGATTATAATACATTGTTAATTCATCTGCATTCTTTTTCTGTTTGGTTATTTTCTCTAGCGCATTTTATACAATATTTATATATAATATACATACTATTACTATTATTATACTACGTAATATTCTACACTATATACATCGTCTCTTTCTCATCTTATACCATTGTCTCCGGGGGCTCTATACGCAGTGTCCGTATATCCCCGTATCTCTCATTTGTTATCTGGTATACATCGAATTCTTTTGACCATTCCTGTGGCGTTTCAATAATGGGCGTTTCTTTTGACCAGAGACCACTTGTACTTGAATTTCCTATAACTTCATATTCTCTGTTCTTTCTGCATCGTATTGTTCCAATTTGATGTTGTAGTTGAATTTTTCTACTGCTGGCCATAATCTTTTCTTCTATTGTTTCTGTTTGCATTTGTTGGTGGTTCTCACTAGTTGAATTATTATTAGCATTATCACGATACTTGTTACCGCCGTTGTTATCCAGATCATTTTTGTCGTGCAGTTTGTTTTGTTGGGCTGCATGATCGTTTCTTTTCGTGACGTCTTGTTATTTAGTTTTCTCTCGGGTTGCTTTGTTGTAGGTTGGTCTGTCGCGATTGACTTGGATGATTTTTTTGTTATCGTTCCCCAATATTCACGAGTTCCCTTTTCGATGTGTACCACATATTTCCCGAGTTTTCTTTTAGTTGAGATGCGATATTTTTGATTCTTTATAGTTTTGTTTGTCTTACATTGAATTCTTTTGTTCACCGTTCCATTTCCTTTGGTTTCATATACGCAGACTTTTGTGATGGGTTTTTCACCATTGTTTTCGACTAGTATTTTCTCTTCATTTGCTGCATTCGACTCTATCTTTACTATTACCGCTTTACTCTCTCTAATTTGGCCTTGGTATGGTTCTTCTTTTGTTTCTTTTTCTGGATGCTTTGTCGTAATTGACTTTGGTAGTTTTCTTGTTATCGATTTCCAATAATCATCTCTTCCTTTTTGAACGTGTACTATGTATTTTCCGCGTTTTCTTTTGGTTGAGATGCGGTATTTCTGATTTTTTATATCTTCATTTGATTGGCATTGAATTCTTTTATTTATCGTTCCGTTCTTTTTGGTTTCGAATACGCAGACTTTCGTATTGGGTTCCTTACCCGTATTTTCGACTATTATCTCTTCTCCATCTTTTGTGTTTGATTCCACTTTTATTATCATTGCTTTATTTTCCCTTACTCGACGTTGATATGGTTCTTCTTTTGGTGTTGCGAGTTTTTCCCCACCGTTTTGGCTACTACACAGGTTATTATTATGTTATCGTTGGCACATATTATATATTCCGCATGACCTTCTATACTGTCCCATTCACATTTTATTCCTACTTTCAGGTTCATTTCCCAGCAGTCGGTAATTTGGTTTTGTACGCATACCTGTTTAATTGTTTCCGTCCCTATGTTCGTTATTCGTAATTTGCCTATCCCTGGTTCTACTTGGATTCTTATGCTTCCATCTCCTTTTCCTGCATCTCTACATATGTTTTCGATGGTCTGGCATGATGATGAGTTTTCAGACCGTATTTCCATTTTTCCTGGTTTTCCTATTGAGTCGAATTGACAACTTATGCTTGTATTTGTTGTCCGGTGCAGGCATATTCCTTCACTTGGGATTCCTTTGTCGTCTATTGTTCGTATTCTAAACGATTTCAACTCGTTTAAAGTATCCTTGTCGGCTTCCGTTAATTTGATTGACGTGATCAGTATCATTAGTTTTTGTAGTAGGGACGGTTGGTTTCGATTTTCTCTTGGTTGTTTTATACTTTTACTATGTAGCAGTATCCCTCGGTTTTGTTTTCTCTCGTTGTTGTTGCTGTTACTCGTTCCTTTCCTCTTTCCCGTTTCTTGATGTTCATCATTGGGTGGTTCCTTTTGTGCGGGTTTATTCTCGTCTCCCATATCTGGTCTGGTATTTTGATCGTTACTGTTATTGTTTCCTTCCCCGTTATTATCTCCATCTGGTGTTTCCTTTGAAATGTCGTCCTCGACATTTATACGTAATTGTCTTCTTTCTCATATTTTGATAGGGTTAATTGGTGTTTTAATAGGTTTGAATTTAAATCTGCATGTTATATTTGCATGTGTGTTACCGATTCATTTAAACATTTACAAAGCCGTTTGTGTTCTGGCCCAACAATATAAATTATATTTAGGTGAGAAGGATCTCAGACGGGAGAGCAGAAAGTAGACTGTGAAATTTTTCCAGTTGGGAAACGTTTTTTGATGTTGATAGCCTAGACTCGAATATGAAAAAGAGCGGGGGAGATGTGAGAATAATTAAATCGAAGAGTTAATTCTAGTGTTAAAAATATGTAAAGAACTTTAATAAAATTATAATGATAAATTTAAATAAGTTTAAAGTTAAATTATGTAATTATGAATTTGCTTGATTGTGAAATTAATATTTAGGAATATTTGTAATTTGTAATTGCTAATTCATGCTTGCTAAAATATCCTCAAAAGAAATACTAAAAAACGTTTATGATTAAAAACAACTTTAGATCGTTTGTTTTAATATTTAAGAATTAAATAAATTATGTCAATTGAAACGGAAAATATGGGCGGATCGCTGCTCAAATTTTCCGAAGTAATTAAAATACTTATTGAAAATAGTAAAGTAAAAGTGGAACGAGTAAAATAAGGGCGAAACGCTGCTCAAATTTTCCGAATCGATGAAAATACTTTATCGAAAACTACAGAATAAGGACGAATTTGTTAACTCTACTTCTTCAATCACTCTTGCCTTTCTAGGGTTTCTCTCCCAGACGCCCCACAATTTTGACATTACCACTGTATACCCATGAGCAAGCCCATGTTGGTACTGTATACAGCAGCCGAGAGTCCACAAGCAGGTGAGCCCCGTTTCCAATACTACTCCTTGTGATAATCTCGCTTTCGGGTTCCTGACGGCCGATAGAAGGTCTTACGTCTACTTAATTCCCTTAACTTTCTCGATATCCATGCACCCCTTTCCCATCCTTCTACAACGAACCTAAGCATACATCCTGCATATTGTTTTTCTCCTGGTCGCTTTAATACGTAGCAAAAATATTTGGTATAGATTATAGTAAAACGTATCCTTACTAGACGTTTAGTCACTTATTTATTCGTTATTAATTTAATTTAGCAAAGACTAATTTTAAGTATTTAATCAATGAAATTTAAATATGATGATTTAGAAGCTTTCGAAGGAAAAATTTTTATGAATAAACATTTAAAATTCAGCTTCTCTAATTTGTCTAATTTTCCGGCTTTAATTGCCTATACTACTGAAAATAGGCTAATTTTTCTAACCTAGAAATTTGTTTTAAATCATAAAGCATTTCATTTAAATAACATGTGAAAATTTAAATTTTTATGTAATTTATCAAAATTTCCGTTATATCAGCCGAATTTTGGGTTTAACACAACCTCCATAACAATTTAAGAATACAAACTCCTCCGAGAATATTTATTTCATCTTTTAACCATAATTGCTTTTTATTCATTAGCATCTCCATAATGGAAACTTAAAATTTATTTTCCTGTTAACTGAGATTTCTTAATTTCGGCTTTACAAGCGAAATCAGAACTTTCCCAACATACTTCATGCATACATAAGATTCTATCAACATCATAATACAATCCGACCAAACTTTAGGCATCCATTCATAATTCAATTAATTAGAGAAATCAAAAATTATTAAGATAACAAGAATTACAAAAATTATACTTTTATTAGATTATACAAAATTCTACAAAACAAAATCACAGAAATTATAATTATTGCATAAATTTACAAATAATATTATGAGAATGGAGTCCGTCCTTCTTTCCACTGGGTGGTCATTCGTCGATATCGACGGGGAACTTTCGTTTGTTCCGGAGGGGTTGGAATGGTGTGGTTCCAACCTGGGGAACGGAATGATGTAATTACTCTCCGAAATCGTCCACCCAGTAACTCGGCTCGACGTCGTTCACGGCGACGACGATTTTTGCTGGGATGGTGCTTCTTACTGGTCCTGGGTGTTTGAGCTGGACCAGCTTGATTTGTTTCCGGAAGATGGTTCGCGGGGATCAAATTCAATTTCAACGCTAGATCGCGACCCACCAGTCGTTTTACCAGTTCGGCTTCCGTGAATGAAGCTACTAAGACGGCGCTCTGATCGTTGATTATGATTCGCTGAGCCCGGTTCTCTGCAATTAAATCCTCTCGGCATCTAGACAGCCGGTGGATTTTATCATGGAGAATTTTGACCGCTTCGGGAGCGAACCACGTGCCGAGCGTGCGTTCGTGCTCCGCGAGCAGTTTGTTATATTTCTGCTGGCAAGTGCTATGATCCAATTGGGTAAGCATAATATTTGATTTTCGAGGTATTTTGGGAATTTTGTATCCTGGCTGCATTTTGAGAAAAAAGAGTTTTTTGAGAGTATGGAAAAACGTTTTTGCGAAGGATTTTCAGAAGGATTTTCTTGAGATTGTCAACGACTAAACGAGGAAGAGTTTCATTCCATCAATGTGTTATATTCATAAATAAATTAAATATAATAGTTATAAAATTTAAAATTAATAATCAGAACACTCCTCAAACATTCTCCGTTATATTCATTCATAATTTAATATTAGTTGCTAAGATGTCTTATTTGGCGTTAAAACTAGTAAAAATGAAAATATCCGATGTAGAAAAGAAAAATCCCGATGCCCCAGTCATTTATTGAGTTTATGAAAGAGGAATTTTTTTAGTTGAAAATGTTCTATAAAAACATTTCTTACAAAGGTTTATAAAAAAATTCAATTTCACTGATCCATTTATTTGTTTCTAACGGCTTAACCCTAGTTGTCCCGGTCACCATCAACATTCGACAGGTTTTGAAAAATCTATTCCTACCTAAACATTCATTTGAATGTTGTCCCCCTAGCTGTGTCGATATTCCCGATTTTTAACCCTTACCGTTCCGAACAACATTGAAATGGCCGCTACAGTGAAGTACGACGGCGTCCTACTCCGCGATCAGTGTGACAAGACCTGACCATGCCGGCAGACACCGAAGAGTGGTTGACAACAAGGCAGCACATCACCATCCCTCAAATTCAACTGAGGGAATTGAATCCTGCCAAGTCATCTTCCACAAATTAAGGCATATATAAAATAATGTTAAATCAGAGGGACCTGTCGTCGATACTAAAAGTATCGCGACCATCCATGATTAAAATTAAAAATTTAGAACCATAAACATTTCAAAAATATATTTAACAAAGTACAAACTTACCAAAGTTCAGAATTTCAAATTTAAAGTTTTAAGTTTTCAAAATTTTTGAGGTTCAATATTATGACAATGGCTATTGTATTTATACTGTTTTCGTGCATGTGTGCGACCAATCAGAGTATTTTGAGCCTTTTTCGGCTATTTTTCGGAGGTTTTTATTGTTTTAATTTTTATTTTAAATCTTTTATTTTCTCCTTATTTTTTTGATAATTTTTTGATATTATTTTCTTAATATATCGTGAATCTTTATTTCTTTTTATTGCTTAATCGTTCCTTTTGGTTATTTCTCTTTTTATTCTTTGTTATTTAAATTTTTTGGTCGCCGCTTCCGCCTATGTATTTTCTAGATCTTCTTTTGCACGGTTTTGGCGGTTTTATATTTTTACTTTATTTTTCTATGTATTTTTCGTGCAAAATTTATTAATTATTTGTTTTAATTAATTATGTTATTTTTTATTTTGTTTTATTTAATGTTTTTATTATATTTTTAATTTCTGTTTGCGGTGCGTGCTTGTGTTATAATAGCCATTCTCATAATTCTCAAACATGAATTTTCATGGTTGTTTTATTTTGTTTTAATGATGGCTTATAGCCCAACAATAGTAAGGATAATGGTAATTATAATAATAATAATAATAATAATAATAATAATAATAATAATAATAATAATAATAATAATAATAATAATAATAATGATCATAATCAGGATAATAATAATAGTAATAATAATGATAATAATAATAATGATAGTGATAATAGTAGTAATTTAATAAATGTAATGATAATTATATAGTAATAAAAATAATAATAAAGGTAATAGTAGTAACAATTAATAAAGGTAATACATATAATAGTATCAATGATAAGGCAAGCAATAATACGTAATAGGGAACATTGTGGTTATAATAGGGATAAGAGTAAGAGAGATACTGTGTGAATATTTAACATAACAAAGGGTGCACAGGCCAAAGAATAATCATCAACACGGACAACGATAAGAAGGACTATGGGAATGGACATAACAATGAATGATATGAGAGTATAGGTTAACATTTGACAGAGATAAGAGAATAATGGGACCTAAAAATTGAAATCGAGCACAGACCTTCTATCGGTAGCTCGTTGGACCCAGAGATCGTTCGGTCAATTATAGCATTAGCAATAACGCTCACTTTTTGCGGACGATCTACCCACTCAACACAGTTCCAACGTTGCTTAGCAACGGGTGCCGAGTGGTAAGCGAAAGAATATTTGTATGGTGTTGTCTGGGTAACAACCATATAGTTTCAAAATATCAACACCCAGAAACCCACCATACAAATTTGGGGGCTCAGCCGGGATGAAAGTGGTTTTCTTGGTAAAATCAAACGACACGAAAAATTTCTGGGAGGTTGAGGTAATGAAGATTCTTTGTTTGAGTTCTCGTAAACTTGATGGTTTGGTTTGGGTTTTGTCTTGCTTGGTGCCTTCTTCGTCTTTTTGATTTTCGATAAATTTTTATGATTAGGATGATAGATAAGATTATTAGGATGGCGCTGGTCTCGACGACTGCCAGGCTTATTAGGGATATTTCGAAGTTGTTTGGTTTTGGGTTTTCTGAGATTTGGTGGGGTGGAGAAGAAGTTGTTATTGATAAGAGTTCTTCGAGATGACTCAATTGGATTATTTGTTGTAGCAGTTGGGTATTGATATCTTTGCAAGAGGGTTTCATGAGGTTTTGATTTCAGGTTAGCCTGAGTTCGATCTTCATTATTTTTATCCTTCTAAGAGCTTCTGTTTGGTCACGCATCTGTCTTCGATTGTCTCTCAGTGAGGTTATCTTTGGGTGTAAGATCGAATCGATGACAAGGGGAATTGTTATTAGGGATATGATTTTGAGCCATTGCATCATCTTTCTATACATTTATTCATTCAATTAGTGTCTTTCTACAGTTTTATTTACAAGAGGAGTTTTCGCTTTAGTTTTTATCGTCGATTTCAGGCATGTTTATTAACAATGTTTCGGCTCTCAGGAGACGACTTCTTATTTCGGGAATTATCGCAATAATTTTATCTTTACTTTCTATTACATCTTTCTGTTTTTCGTTGATCTCTCCCAACGCTTGTATCTGCTGTTCGTGATATTGTAATTTCTGATATTGTTTTTCTGCGTACGTTTCGAGTTTTTTATATGCTCGGTTTAGTCTTTTCATTTTATCGTATTTCTTTTTGATTCTTTGGGCTTCTTTTTTCCAATAATCCTCCAGTACATGGTTTGCCCATTTATTTGATAGTTCGCTTTTCAGTTCATCTACTTTTTGTTCCCATTCCCGATTCAGTTTTAGTTTTCGGTGTAAGGATCTATTTTCCTCCTTTAATTCTCACCGTTTTATATCTGATACTTGAAATTCTCTTTTTAGTGCCTTTATTAGGTTTCTCGATTGAAACCATTGATTTGTGATGCTGTCTATCTCTTGACGTTGTTGTTCTATTACTATTCTCATATTTTCTATCATCTCTTCTTGTTCTTTATTTTCATTCTCCGTCGACTCTTCGATTTTACATCCTCTTGGTATTTGATCCTCGTTTTCCACCTCAATTTTTATTGGTTTTGTACATACATCTTTCATATCGGTGGTCTCGCTGGTATCTACCTCCATTGCTGTTTTGTTGATTGATTCACTCATTTTTCTACAATATTTATATACATCATCATTTTTTTGTTATTTTTTATTACTTTTGATTTTTTATGGGTTTTTGTTCGTTTTATCTTTTAATGGGTTTTTTAGTTTTCTAAATTTTTCTGTTTATATATTACTAGTTTTTTATCTACACTTTTTATTCACAATTTTTATTTACATACTACACCCGCTCCTTTTCTCTATACATACGTTTCTTGAATTCCTCCACACCCTTCATTACCTGGTGTGACTTGAGGTTGTGGCATAGGAACTAATGGTAACCATACCATTTGAGGTGTATTCATGAGCTCATTGATTCTCGCCTGTAGCGTTCTTGAGGTACACAGTTCCTCATCCAATAAATATGACAATTGGTTGATCTCATCCATTAGATCTTCCACCTCTGCTTCCAGCATTGTCGTATTCTCTCGGATTTTTAATCTCTCAATTTCTATTTCCTTCTCTTTTACTTTTCCTTCGAAAGCTTCTTTTTCGCTATTGCGCAACGCTTTCTGACGATGTAGTGCTATATCTCTTTGTTCGCACATAACTTTATACCCATTTACATCTCGTTCAGCGTAATTTAACCTCTGTCTTTCTATTTCGACTTGTAAGTCGCTTTGTTCCTTGTCTTCGGTTATCTTCCTCACCATGTTTTGTGTTTTTGCTAATTGGTTGACTTTCACGGTGGTGAATTTTCTGAGGTTCTCTTCCCTCCTTTCTTGAAGGTTTAATTTTGCTTGCAGATCTCGGATTTCCTCCCTTTGCTCCTCTATCTGCTCCCACATTTTCCAATCGTCGAGAGGTGTCCATTTCTGTGGTAGCTCCTTTAATTCTTGTGCCACTACTTGATATTTTTGTTTCCAGGTTTTCGCCTGTTTTTTTTAGTCCCTTTATCATTTTCTCGCCTCTGTCCATCGCATTTGACCATTCGGTTATTTGTAGGACTTGTTCTTTCTTGGTGTGTTCTAGTTCCTCTCGAACTCTTATTTGTACTCTCCCTGCTTGCTCGATTTGAGCTTGGAGTTCCTCGTTTCGTTTTCCAGCACTCTCGACTCGACACTGGTAGTATGCGGATTTTGCCCCTTGGCAAAGGCATTTCGCGCGCATTTTCTTCAATTCCTTCGTCTTTCCCAACAATCTTTGGTTCAATTCCTCAATGTCCTCTTCTAACCGACCATTCTTTTGGCTATCTAGCTCCAACATAACTCTTCCGAAGGTCATTTTCATCTTTTGCTCCTCACATCTGGCGTGGAATCCTTTCCTTTTTCGGATTGGTTTGTCTGTTAGACTTCGTTGGTAGGCCGCGTCTATTACTTCTCCAAAGTAATCTATCTTTGTCTCTTCCAACTTGTCTTTCAGTTCTTCCACCTTTTTATTTAGTAACTCCACCATCATTTTTCGTGAGTTATCTCTGCCTCTTGTTCTTCCACCTGAGTTTGGAGTTTTCGTACTTTTTGTCTTTCCCTCTCCGTTAGGCATCTCGCATATGCGGCATCTATGACTTCGCTATGGTATGCGGTTTGTCTTTTCGCACCTTCCCATGCTTCTTTTGCTACTCTGTTACTCAACTTTTGGACTTCATTTTCCAACTGGTTATTGGTTTGGTTCAACAATTCTAACATTACTTTCCCATAGCTCGTCTTCCAATTTTGTTCCTGGCTACTTTTGCATACTTCCTTTAGTTGGATTAGTTGCTCTTCCTTTTCGTGGGTTTTCTTTTCCCACCATTCTGCTTTTTCTCGTAATTTCTCGGTTTCGGCTTTTTGGATTGTTGCCGTTTGTTGTAGTACGTAGCTTCGCTTTTCTTCTTGGATACTTTGTTCTAGTTTTTTATTCACCAGTTTTTCAAATTGCTCTATTCCTTCCTCATATATTTCTTTTATACGACACAATTTATGTTGTTAGTTTGCTTTACGTTTAAGCCTTCTTGGTCTTCTCGTCCGTCTTGCGTTTGTTGCCACATCATTTCACACTTTCTTGTTTCGGCTTTTATTCGGTTTATTGTTTCCGTTTCCTCGTTCTTTATTAATATCGCTTTACTCGTCTTGTCGTTCATTATTTGCATCATCATCATGACTGGAAGGTCGGTTCTCACTTCAATGTTCATTTCTTTGATATTCATTTTTTCTATAATTACAAATTACAATTAACTTCTGTAGTTCGCCGTGGTTATTGTCTTTTAATTTTACGCAAGGTTTTTTTTAATGTTTTATGGGTTCTACTTTTACATTATATACATATATGGATATTTATACTTATATACACTTTACACTGATCAACACACTCAATCCGTTTTCCATATCCCCGTTCTTTCTACTGATATCTTTACAAATAACGTATCTTCCTTTACATGGCTCCACATAACTTCTTGTGTGGCCATTCTTGGTGCTCCGGTAGCGGTTCCTTCATTTGTTGTTGGCCTACTATGGCATGACCCTCCTGCAGGCTTGTATGTTTCTGCTAATATATCGTTTGCGCATAGTATTGCTAGCGTCGTTTTGTTGTTAAATGGCCATAGTAGTAGCTCATCAAATTCTCCTTTAGCTATTGCGAAAAATACTGATATGTGTGTACCTTTTCCCAAACCGTCTCCATCTAGATACACTCTCAATTTCATTTTGTATCCATTTTTCCATGAATAGAACGGTGGGCTCGTTATTGATACCTGCGTTCCGTCTCTTGCTTTCTGCCATTTTTCGGTGAAGTCCGTAATTTTCCATATGTATGGTGTTACTGGCAACTCGCCCGCGATGGGAATCAATTTCATCATTTTTTCGTGCTGTTCTTTCATCTCTTTCATTATTTTCTCCATAACTTGTATGGTCTCTGTCGTTTTTTGTCTTGCTAGTTCGAACGCTTCTCTGGTGTCAATGATCTCGGTCATTAAGATTTTGTGCGATTCAACTTCGATTTCTATCTCGTCGATTTTTTGCTTGTTATCGCTTATGGCTGTCATCTAGATTTTTGTGTGTTCCTCGCTTTTTATTTGTAGGTGTTGGGACATCTCTCCGTTCAGGGTTTTTTCTTTGCACCCCCATTTCCTTAAGGGATATTCTACTTTTCTTTTACTGCATTTTCTCCAATGTTCTTTGAGTTCTACCTCTTTTTCTACTCCACATTTGTTTGGACATATTCCTCTGAAATATTTGCACACTTTTTCATCTTTTACGTTTGTATGTTCAGTTTGTATTTTTATCCGCGTTTCGGTCCTGTTGCAGTGTTCGCATTTTATTCTCTTTTCTTTGCACGTTTCGTCGTGGTCTCTTTCTTCGCCTGACTCATTAGGTTGGAACACTGGTGTAGTTCCCATGCTTTATAATGCTTTTTATGCCGAAATTCTCTTATTAGTTTAAACAATTGCTGTTTCTCTCTCATTTCTTGTTGTTCGGTCCCGCTAAAGTTAGTTAACAACAGATCTCCTCTTTTGATTAATTCGTATGCTGCTTCCAAAGTATTGTATTGAAATAACGCTATCTTTATTAACTCGTTTTCTCCTTGCTCGTACATTTAATTGGTACTTATTGCCCATTTACCGTTATCGGGTAGTTTCCATTTGATTAATCTCATTGCCATCTCCTGTTTATTACATTCCAGTGCAACTTGAAGTAGTTCGTGTAGATCCTCTAGCTTATCGATGTTTTCTTTGGTGACATATTCCAGCATTAATTCCAAATTTTTTGGTACGTTTGTCAGTATTACATAATTCAATGCTGTGGCTCCTTTTTTATCTATTGTTATATCTGCTCCTGCTTCTAACAGTGTTTTGATTATCCCCGTTGGAGTGTCTTTCCTTGCTGCTATCATTAGTGGGGTTTCTCCACTTTCGTTTTTTACGTCGATTGATTTTCCTATTCGTTTCCAAACGTTGATGATTTCTTGAGTTCTTTCATAGTTATTGGTGTCGATGATCGTATGAAATGGGGTGTTATTCTCTTTGTCCCCCATGGTGAATAAGATTGGCCATTTTGTTATGATTGTCAATATATGTTCGATATTTGATTCATCCCGTTTGTAATTATCGATTATTCTCATTAGTCCTCCTAAACTTTCAATGTCCCTTTTATCTCGTGTCCATTCTGGTAATAGTGCTTTGGCCTCTTTAACAATGTTTTCTGCCGTTTCGGGTTCTAATTTCCCAGAATGGTGATCTTCCCATTCGTCATCGTCGTATTCTTGATCTTCGTCTTCATCATATTCATTTGCATCTATGCGGTTGAAATTTTGATTCGTACATCTCATCATACAAATTCTTGCTGTCTGTGAACGCGTTATTATACGTCTTTCCTCTGGTTGGGATGTTATTGTTTTTGGTATGGCTTTACATCTAGCTACGTTTACGTATATTGGTCTTGTGAATGGGCTGTTTACCAATTTGACTCTGACATTGGTCTCGCTTGCGTATAATATTTCATATGGTCCTTTCCCATTTCGTTGTAATTTCTTTGTTGTTCCAGGTATTAGTTCGGGTGTTTCGATAATTACCCAATCTCCAATACCGAAGGTGTGTGGCTTTACATTTCTTTTCTGATCGTGTAAATCCTTGTAACTTTCTTGGTTGAACTTGATATTTAACCCTGCTGTTTTCCAGATTTCTTGCATTCTTTCTTTGAATTTCGTGACGTAATCATCTTCCTCCATATATTGTGAAATTGGTGGCTGATATTCTAAATCCATCGGCATGATGCATTCTCTACCATACATTAGTTTGAATGGGCTCATTTTCGTTGCTGCGTGGATCGACATTCTATATGCCATTAAACACAGGTTGATGTATTCATCCCAATCTTTCTGGTATCGGTCTACATAATTCGATAACATTTGTATTAATGTCCCGTTGAATCTTTCGGTTAGTCCATTACACTGTGGATGATACGGTGACGTTCGTAATTTGGCTATCTTGAAATAATCTGTTACTTCCTTCATTATTTCGCTCATGAAGTTTGTCCCTTGATCTGTTAGTATCTGCTTGGGAGTCCCGTATCTGCAACATATTTCTTCTACTAATTTTTGTGCAATCGTTTTGGCTTTTTGATCCTTCATTGCAAATGCTTCTGGAAATTTGATTAGGTAGTCTGTGACCACTAGGATGTATACATTCCCATTCAACGTTTCTGGCAATGGTCCTACCACATCCATTGATATCATTGTCATGGGTTCTGCCTGTACTGGCATTGGTTTTAACGGGGTTTTCCATTTTGAACCCGTATTTCTTCTTGTTGCACAAGTTAAGCAATTCTTTATCCAATCTTTTACTGATTCCGACATGTTCGGCCAAAAGTATTTTTGTTTCATTCTGGCGAGCGTCTTTTTTGCTGACATATGACCTCCTAATTTACCGTCGTGATATTGTATTAACAGATCTTTGCGTCTATTTTCTGGTATAACCATCAGTCGTTGTTCGCTATCTGCTATTAGCAACCATCTCTTTTCTATCAGATATCGATGTCGATGTTTGTCCATATGTTCCTTTAGTTGTAAATCGCTTTCGTATACTTCTGGTTTGCCGGTTCTGACGTATTCCATTATCAATTTTAGTTCTGGATCCTCTTGTTGATCCTTCATCAGTTGTGAGAAGTCGATGTCTTCGGCGATTATTGCGCATATCCGTCTCACTTCTTCGTCCATTAAATCCGGAAAGATGAATCTGGACATACAATCTGCATTTGCATTTGCTTTTTCTGCTTTAAATTTTATAAACGGGGAGTATTCTTGTAACTGCATCGCTCATCTCATAAGTCTACTGGATGCTTCCTTGTGTTGTCCCAACCACACTAGCGGTTGGTGATCCGTCGTTATACAGATCTCATGTCCTCATAGCAGGTATCTAAAATGTTTGATGGCTTGAATGATTGCCAAGGCTTCTCGTTCAGTGACTGAGTAGTTTTTCTCGTGTTTTTTGAACGTTCTACTATAATAACCGATTACTCGTTCCTTTCCCTCATCGTCTAGTTGGCCTAGTATTGCGCCTGCAGCGTAACCACTTGCGTCTGTTGCTAATAGGAACGGCTTTTTGAAATCTGGGTGTACTAGAATTGGTGCTTCAATTAGTTTATCTCTTAGTGACTCAAAAGCGAGTTGTTGTTCTCGTTCCCATACAAATGATATATCTTTCTTTACTAATTCTTGTATTGGTTTTGCTACTCCAGCGTAGTTTTTGATGAATTTCCGGTAATATCCGCATAATCCCAGGAATTCTTTTATTTGGGTAACTGTCTTCGGGGCTGAACAATTTTTTACTTTCTCGATGTTTCTTGGATCGGGTTCTTTCCCCTTTGCTGATACTATATGTCCCAAAAACGTCACTTTTTCTTTTGCCCAATCGCATTTTGATGGCTTCAGCTTTAATTTCCATTGTCTTAATCGGATAAATACTCTTTTGATATCCTCCAAATGTTGTTCGAATGTGCTTGAATATATTAGTAAGTCATCGATGTACACCATGCACTGTTTTATCCCATGCGTAACGAAATTCATGCATCGCTGAAAAGATGCTGGTACGTTTGTTAATCCGAATGGCATTTTTCGGAATTGATATAGATCTCTGCCGATGGTGAAGGCTGTTTTCTCTTTATCTTCATCTTTAACTTTAATTTGCCAATATCCGCTTTTCAAATCAAGTGACGTGAAGTATGCTGCTCCTTGAAAAGTTAGTAGCATTTCATTGATGTCCGGTAATGGATATGTATCTCTTTTTGTTACAGCATTCAGCTTTCTGTAGTCTATGCAGAATCTTTGTGAGCCGTCTTTCTTTTTCACCATGACAACTGGAAATTGCCAAGGTGAACAGCTTGGTTCTATTACTTTTGCCTCAAGCATTTTTTGTACTTCTTTTTCTGCCACCGTTTTTTGGGCTTCTGCTAGCTTATATGGTCGTAATGCGATTGGTGTTTCATCTGATAGCGGTATTGCATGTAGTGTTACATCACATGTCCCTAAATCTAGATCTGATACTGCGAATATATCTTGATATTCCATTAGTAATTGTTGCAATTTCTCTTTCTCATTTTCGTTCAATAACGTACTGTCTATTGTCCATAATGCTTCGGCTGTCTCACCTTCTTCTTGTATTTTTGGTAGTTCAATGTCCATCATTGGCGTCAATTTTCCCAACTTTTCATTTTCGTATATGATTTTATCTTCCTCGTCAAAATTTGTGATGTTGATTGGTAATTCACCGTTTTTATTAATCTCTACGATTTCTCTCGCTAGTGGTAACTCTCGTCGTTTTTCGAATGTTTTACTCGGTTCGAATATCATTTCACCAGTAGCATCTCCTTCTATTCTAATATAACATATCATTTGTGATTTTGCTGGCACCACTATCCTTTCCGAACATCTCACAATAGCATTCATTGTACAGATTTTTCCCGTTTTATCCTTCAGACACATTGTTCCTAAATCGATGACAATCTATTTGAGTAGATCTGGCATTAAATCCGTTCCGATTATATACGGTACACTTAATTGAGGTATCACTGCCAAATAAGTACCTATTTCGTTATCTTGATATTTCAACGTTGTCCACCATCTCCCCATTACGTTGACGGTCTCTTTACTGCATGCAATTACGTGCACTCCGGTTGGTTCAATATCCCTCCAAAGATGTCTGGGTATTTCGCTCAATAATATTGCTGAGATATTTGCCCCCGTATCTATCATTGCTTTTGTCTCTTTCCCGTTTATTTCAATTACGATGGTTAGCGCTGGTCCTGCTGGTGTATACAATGCTGCTATTGTTCTCACATCGACGTCCTGGTCTACACTTCGAGTTCGTCTTGAAGATACATGATTTGTTACTTCCCAGTTGGGATTGTATAATGTTGGGTATACATTTGCCTGCGGTAATATTTGCGTTCCCATTGTCATTGCTTGGGTTCGTGATTGTTTTACTGGTTCCTCGTATCGCAACTTTGCCATTGGTTCTGGTATCCATGCATTGGTTTTTCCACTGTCTCAGTATTCAGGTGCTTTGATCATTGCTGGCGCGTTTCCGTTATCATTATTATCCTCATCATTGTAGTCACTATCACTGTTATTTCTCCTGTATTCTTTGACTCTTTCCCACATACTTTTTCTACTTTTCTTGAGTTCTTCTCTTGCTCTTTCGTCGTACAATGCTTTCCTCAATCGTTTGCCCATTTCTTCTTCGTTTCCTTTTATCTTAGTTAATATTCGCATTAATCGTTTTATTTTGTGGATATCCTTTGAATGGCCATGTAATACCATTGTTTTTGCTAAAAATCGTAACACTCCAACTACTAGTTTCCAATTTACTCTTTTTTCTCTCTTATAGATATCAAAATAGGCCAACATTTGCGTCAGTATTACTCTCACAATCTGAATTATCAGTATGATACCCAAAATTCCAGCCATCATTTGTCCGAATACCAGGAATCTTCCCCACATTGCTTTCATCATGTTAGTTGTTGCTAATTGGAAATGTTCTGGTGACAGTAATAGCTCGTAATCTGGTTTTTGTTCGTAGTTCGTACCGCCTGTTATTGTTACGATATTTGATAGCACGGATTCTCTTCTTGTGTGAAATAAAAGGTTTTGTCTTGCCGCTTCTAGACTCTCGTGTGAGTATATACCACTGTTTACCACGTCCAATGGTCGAAATTCTTGTTCTGTAGTTAATCCCGTTATCACCACTCCCGTTACTAACTCTCCTTTAATCGTATATTCCCCTCCTTGACAGTCTCCGGATGCTGAATTGATGGTTCCCGCCACGATATGCTCTGTACTCGTATGGTTCCGCTTCTTCCTTTTAATACAACACCATCTTTTAGTTTCATTTCTCCTTCATTGAACAAATCTTTGCATTGTTCTCCCGATACTTGCAATATTTCTCTTTCTGTTCCTGGATTTATTATTGAAATGTGCGAGTGTGATCCACAATGGTATGCAAGTGTTTACCGCGTAATTGCACATTCTCTTGCCTTTGCTCTGATGAAATCCGATTCTTGATATATATGGTATGTTACTGCCCTTTCGATTGTGGTCAAGTTGTTTTGTATCGCCATTTTACATTCTTCGATATCTCTTAGGGAATATTTATCGCCGAGAACTGCCTGATCACAGTCTCATTTAATAACGCTTTCAATCTGATATGCATTGGTTTGATTTGCTCATTTTTTCTTGGCTTGTTTATGAACTGCCTCCATCCCCCATTCTGTAGGATGTACGGTTCGATTTCTTGTTCTACTATTATTGCTGTAAGTTCCACGTTATTCATAAACTGTTTGTTTGGTATTTTGCTTGTTGACAGACTCATTAGGTTGTACATTAAGTATGCCAATGCCACTAATCGATGTTCGTCATTCTCGGTATTCGTTACTAACTGATTGACTATTTGTTTGGCTTCTTCCCACTCCAATTTCATGGTTTTGGTTTTCTCTTTGATTAATTTCGGGATTATACTCGATATCGTGTACCATAGTTGTTCGGCTTCTTCACTAGCTCGATTCTTTTGCCACAATCTTCTAAGTGGTTGACTTGTTATTATTAGCATGTCTGCCAGTAATACGCGGATCCATTCTACTCCTCTTTCTTCTTCAGGGTGAGCTTTCTTCATTTCGTATGCTACTTTTTCTAATTTGCCTAATCTCGTCATCCACTGTTGTTGTTTTTCTTGATCTCTAGTTTTTCTCTATTTATCCTCTGCTGCTGTTTTTGGCCGGCCTCTTGGACGTTTCTCCATATCTGTACCCGTTTCTTTTGTCCTATCGTCCCCTTTTTCATTCGGTATTGTTATCTTCTGGGTTTCCTCATGCTGTCTTCTTAGTCATTCGTCCCAGTCTTGAATCAGATTAGCATCGTCTCTCGCTTCTTGAGTCTGTATTATACATTTTTTCATTGGCGTGTACTCTTTATCTTCTATTTCTGTTTCGATTGTTACTTCTTCGATTTCTTGCTCATGCCAGTCGTCGTTTTGTTGTTTACTCGTTGATGGTTGTTCGTCTCGCGGTTTCGGTATTTCCCTTGGCATACTTATTATTAGTGGTGATAGGTCATCTTCTTCGTCTGTACTGTTGTCCGAAATCAATACTTCGTCTCCTTGGTATGGCTTTGGCGATTCGGTTTTATCTTTCCCGATACTGGGTGTACTCATACTTGCTTTTATTGGTTTCTCTTTTATTTCTTTTATTTTTAATGGTATTCCTAACGTTTCGGCTATCGTTAATGGATTTACTTCGTCTATATTCATTGGTGTCACTCCGATGTCTAGAGTATTATCTAATGATCGTCCATGGAATTGTAGATGAAACGGAGTTTCGTAAGTTAGTTTCTTTTTTACTTCCTTTATCTTTGCCGCTGGATGCACTTCTAGTTCCTCGGACGTCTGATCAGGATAATATATTTTTAATTTATACTTCCCTTGAGTCTCCTGTGCCCATTCTTAATTTCTCCATTTTCGGATTACTTGGTCGAATACTTCTGGATACCATTCATTTTTTCGTCGGTATTCCTCGATTTCTTTTACCAGCTTTCTTAGATGTTCTATATTTTCACTTTTATCTATTATATATTTTGCGTGGGTTATCGCTGCTCGTCTCTGGCTTCTGGCGCCTTTTCGCAATATTTCTATTAACTTGTTGTAGTTATCTTCATCTTTTTGTATTGCTGTTTCGTCAATATCTACTGGCTAAAACCTTTGCCTTTTCATTACGTTTATTTTTCTAGGTTCTGATTCGTTGTCTAATGTTTCGTTTTCTATATCTTTTTCTTCATATGGTGGTAGTTCGGTTATTGGATAGTCTGGTTCTTCTTGTTCTGGTTGATCTTCCTCAAATATCCCTTCTTTCATTTCCCATTTTTTCTCTATTTCGTTCCACTCCCTTGTCCAAGGTGTTCGTTTACATTCGCTAGTATCTAATTTTCCGAGTTTTCCTTTCAGATGTATATCTTTTAACCATTGTCGATAGATTTCTATAATTTTCTTGGATTTCTGGTGCCATTTTTCCTCTAATTTGTCCATTTTTTCCCAAGACGTATCTAATCCCCATCGGGCTTCTTCCATCGGTATCACTCTTATTTCTTGGTCGTTATCCCAGATTCCAAGCTCGTACAGATATGTTTCATCTTCCTCACGTAAATAATGTTGTAGGTATTTCACTACTACGTCTTCAATCATCCCATCGCTTCTCTGGGCTTTCGCTTGCTCTACCACCGTTTCGTTTACCATTTTTATTAGTTCATCTACTCGGAGTTTATTATTTATTTTTATTATCATCCGTTCCTCATTTGGTAGTTTCATTATCACTTTTAATTCTCTTACTCCGACGTTTTCTACTCGGTAGCTTCCATAACGGTTGATTAGTATGGTACCTTTAAAGTTTGCATGTCTTAAGGTTACCGTATCTCGAGTGTATTCTATACATTCCTTCATCTCTTCTGTTTTGTGCTTCAGAATAATATCCCAGTTTTTATTGACTTGATCTATGACTTGGTTAATTAGTTTCTCTCTGTTTCTCCAGAGTATTCTTTTGGTTGTTCCTTGGAGATCTCTTTTGATATTTATCTCAAATTCGTTTTTTGCGTCTTCCGCCCATCGTCCAAAATCCGGTATTGATCTCTCCCTTTTTAACATTATACTCGTTGGTCTGCCTGGCCATATTAATGCATCTACTAAGTGCATATCTGGTTTTATTAACCAACCCCGATGGTATAGATTGTTATTTTTCTTGGAGCTTCCCATTCTCTCTTTAATCCAATCGAATATTTCGTCAGTATTTGGTTGTTTTATCCATACTCGTTCTGCAAAAGCCGGTGTTTGCATAATTATTTGGAATTTTGTGATATTCTCTAGTTTTTGTTTGTCGAGATATTCTTTTATTCGTAATTTTTCCTGCTCAGGTATTACATCTCCTCTTGTCCCTTTAAGTTGTAGGATGTTTTTCAGGTATCTCTTGAAGACTTCGTCGCTGATAAATTCCTCGTTTATCAGTGTTTCAGGTATGGTTTCAATTAATTTGTCTATCAGTTCCGTTTCTCTCTCTGTTGGTGACGATGGTCGATCATAGATCCATTTACTCATTGGTCGTATAATCTGTTTGTTTTGCTCTTCATTTTCAGATACCCGTAATGGTTCTCCCATCAAACTACTAGTTTCGCTGGAATCCCCATCTTCTGATATCGAATCACTGATATGTCTCAGCATATTTATCCGAAAATTTTGTATGGTTTTACTTTTCATCAATCCCCTTGTTGGTGTTTCTGATTCTGATTCTGATTTTGCTTCATTGATTGTCGGTTTATTATTATCTTGTTTCAATTTTCGCTTTTCCCTAACCGGTTTTACTTCTTGGCTTTCATTATTCCTTAATCTTTCTTCGTTTTCTCTCGTTATCCTCTCTTTGACTTTCTTTAAAAATATCTTCTGTATTCTGCGTTTGTCTGATGGTGTTGGATTAATTATTTGATCGGGCTCGACTTGTCCTTCCCTTTGTTTTTCCACTTCAGTTTTGGTTAGCTGGTCTTGTGGCGACTTTTTATGTATATTATAACAGTATTGTTCTTTAACGTCTTTTATCATTGTTAGCATGTTGATTCTAGGTTGATTGTCTTGTCGCTGCCGGAACCTTTCCTGTTTTACTCTTTCTTCCTCCATCTGCAATTGTTGCCAATCTTGTACATGTCGTTGACGTGTCACTTCTAATTCTCGGTTTCGCGTATTTTCTACTCTCTGCATCATATGGATATTTTGCTGTCGTTGGTTTGGCTGATTCGCTCTCATTATACTTGACATCATGTCTTTTAGTTGTGAAATTTCTTGCATCGTGTTAACTTGTTTTCCTTGTTCGGTAACATTTTGTCTCGGTGCCACTTGCACATAGTTATTATTCCTTTGTGGGATGACACAACAATAGCAATCGAAAGGTGTAAAACATACGGAAAAAGCCAAAAACTTCATGAAAGCCGTTAAATAAATTCTGAGTGTACAAGCAAAACACAACTTAAACAGTGAAAGCTGAAAAATCACACATAAGGTACGGTAAAAGTTTCGATACATCATTTTGTTAGTGTATTTTGTAGTGTTATTTATATTATATTATATGGAAATGATACTGGAAAGTAAGATTTAAAACCAAGCTATCATAACGATAGTACGCTTATTCCGATGGAGAACCCTGATCAACCCGAGGAGAGGAAGGTAGTAGGTACCGTCGCAAATGTTGGGGAGTTTCTGGAGAGAGATTGATCAACTCTCTGGGGAACAAACCAACGCGATTACTACAATTTTTGAATTGGGAAAGTGAAGGGGAAACCAAAAATAAAAATAAAAATTGAAAAAATGCGCATGATTTAGACGTTAAAGGTACCTAGAGATATTCTTTTTTTCCCTAGCTGGTGATGAGGCACCAGAGGACAGCTACGGACTGTCGTGTTCAGGATGTTATCAGCCAAGGGACTGGTAGCGCTGAGCCGTTCGATACAAAAACCCGGATACCACACCGAGTATCGAGGACACCAAACGGTAGGCGAGATGTGAACTAACCGGTAAATGGTTCATACTCGAAAGGACCTACTAAGGATCAGATCAGGGCGGCCAAATTGTGCCGGAAATCTGACGGGAGAGCGGACGGATAGTAGATAGATATATTACGAATTTCCGCGCCCATTTATCGCTTCTTTTTCTTTTCACTATTCGGGAAATCAAGTAAACCGTTTTTAGAACTTGGTCGAACGTCTAGGCATTTCCATACTTTTATATTCTCCGAGGTACACAACCCGGATCCCACACCGAGTACTGAGGGAATGTTTTTTTAGTTTTCCCAGCGAGGAGTTCGGTACAACAACCCGGATCCCACACCGAGTACCGAATATCCAAATTGCGATGAGGAAGGCGTAACCGGTCAAATGCGCTAGACAAAAGACGCCATGGATTGAGAGTCAGTGTGAGGCCTCAAATTCACCCAAAAGTCACTGATGAAACTCAACTCCGATATTAAAGATGAGATATGATTATGAATAAAGATGAGAACAGAATTTATACGATTATGATTAGATATGATTATGATTAGATGTTAAAGATAATAGATGATCTCGAAATAAGATATGGTTATTACAGTAAAGATGTGATCAAGATTAGATACTAAAGATGATATATGATTATAGTTAAATAGGATATGATTAGATATTAAAGTTGAGATATGATTATGATTAAATAAGATATGATTAGATGAGACAATATGTTTAGATATTAGAGGATATAGAGCCCCGGATGAGATATAATTATGATTAGATATTAGAGGCCATAGAGTGCCAGATGAGATATGATTATGATTAGATATTAAAGGACATAGAGTGCCAGTTGAAATGAGATTAGAGATTGAAGGCCACAGAATGCCAGTTAGAAATAAGATGACAAAGGCCCCAGAGAGTCAACGGAATGATAAGGCCATAGAGCGACTGAGGATTAAGTAAACGATTTTTAAATCAATGAGACATAGGAAAAATAATTTACAGATTGAATGAGAGTATGAGTATAATGATTTTATTATTGTAATATAGATAATTAATGCGACCACATAGATAATTGATAAGACTATATAGATAATTGATACAAGGTCGATAGATAATTATTACGAGATATAGATAATTCAAAATAGACTTAAAAATGAAGGAAGATGAATCAAAAGAAAAACGATCACAGCGAATAAAGTTTAAGGAAAAAGACAAGAGGATTTAAATAAAAAGGCCCATAGAGCAACAGTGGAGGAAGTTTAAGGAAAAAGACGAGAGTAGTTAAGTAAAAAGGCCATAGCGCATGGAGATTAAGGATTTTTTTTGGATAAACGATAAAGAGATAAAGGAGAATAGTTAACGAGACGATTATTGATATGATGGTGATGATTTATTTGATTAAAATAGTGATTGATATGACAGGATAGATAATTGATGCGACTATAAGGATAATTTAGACGAAGCAAATCGATACTTGATACGAGTTATAGATAATTTAAAATAAACTTAAAAAAAAAGGATAAAGAAGTTGACGTAGAGAAAAGAATTAAGGAAAAGCAGTGAGAGTAGTACGATAAATTAATGCGGAAATTTATGTAGAATAATACGTTTTAGAGGTGTTATTTATGTTTAGATAATTGACAAGGAATAAAGAGATCGAGTAAACCAAAAGAATAAAGAGACCAAATAAACGACGAATAATAAAGCTGATAAACTAGAGATAGAATCAAGAAAACGAGTTACGAGAAACCGGAATCAAGGAAACAATTGAGTAGAAAAACTGAGAATATACCAAAACAAACGGAGAACAAGGATAAAGAAATAGACCATTTTATTGGAATTCAAAGAGAGTGAAAAGCAGCAACAGATAGAAAACTTAATTCAGTAGCGATAGTAGAACCAATGATTACAACAAGATTAGAAAGTTTGGAAACAGAAGCCGAAAAATATGATAAATTAACGGAAAAGTTAACCAATAAAGGAAACAACGTGAAATCACCCGAACCAGAAATTCCAATTCAGTTGAAAACAAGTACGTGTAAAGAGATGAAAAAACTTCGAGAGGAAATTAACCAAGAGTTGCCAATTAAAAACACGGATGAAACAGAAATATATTTGAGAGAATCAACAATATACGAAATCACACGCGATGAACCAGAAATGAGGAAGCAAGAATCAATACATTCGAGTTTAAAGAGGAATGTACAGGAGATGCATTCAGAAAGAAAATGCAACGGAGAAGATTTAAATGACGAAAAAGAAACTGGAAATTCGGAAACGAAAACAGTTGAAACGAAGATAGCTGAAACATGGAAAACGGAAATCATACGAGTAGCGAAAATATTAACCACAATTGAAGAAAGAGTCGAAAAAAAAAGAAAGGATCGAACCGAGTTAAAAGATCGAGTATCAGACCTAATAAAGTATCGATGGAAACAACAAGACAAACGAAAGATATGCACCCGCAAACAAATCAATATATTAAAAAACCATCACGAATTTGCGATATTCCAGTTAAGAGAATTCAAGACAGTAGAGGTAAATTTATAAATTATAATAATTATTTCAGGATTAACAACGCGAACTACAATCAAGTATGTAATATCTATTCAAAAGAAGGATGTCGAACTGACCGAGGTTATCAACTAAAGAATTGCCAAGGGTGCGATAGAAGAGTTCGCACAGAAGGAGAAGAAATGATAATCTGTTTTAATTGCAATCAAAGCAGTCATATGTCAAAGAATTGTCGAATGAGAAGAATTCAAGGTCAACAAAAACCAAACCAATTCGAAAAGAGTTCACAAAATAACCCAACACAAGGGGTCAGACATTGAAAAGATATGACGATAATGAGGACAACCACAAGATACGAGAGTAGAACCCGTTACAACTGCAACCTAAACGGACATATAGCTGCAAATTGTCCAATAGAGAGAAAATCGAGACAATCAAAACCGTACAATTATAGTCAAAGTACACAAAGCAATCAAATACAAGAGAGTGAGCAATTAGGAGGTATGATTCAACGAATATCCGCAAACAATCAAAGACAACGAAGTAATACGAGGAGAAACAGAAATGATGTTCGATATTAATAGACCAGAAAATATTCGGAACAGCAACAAATCGAATGGCAGAGATTACAGAGAGAGGAAATCCAAGAAATTCGACAAAGACGGATGAACAGAAATTAAATATCAAGTAGAAGCAATATGTCGAAAATAGTCAATACAAAATAAATCCACACAGCGGAGCAGTGTGTCGTCAACAGCGAGGAGGATATAACAATAAATAACGAAAATAACGACAAAGAAAATGAAGTAATTAAGAAAGACGAAACTCAAGAGGTCAAAATAAAATCAGAGCAAGAATCGAGCAGCGAAAAACAAATAAAGATAATTCAAGAGTTCACCGAACGATAGACGACGAAAAAGCAGGAAAAAAAAAAAAAAAACAGCGATAAAAGATATCGAAAATATCAAAATACGAGGGTACTACTACAAAAATCGAAAAGAGAATCGATAAGGAAAGCGAAAATAAACATGTTACAACAAGGGCTAAACAATAATGAAAAGGACAAGAAAGAGGAACTTCAAATAAACTTGAAAAGTAAAGTATTGGAGTCAAAATCTATACAAACAATAGGAGACAATATAAAAATAGGAGTGATGTCAATCAAACAAGAGGTAATAGATATTTTAATGGTTAATAAAATTTCAGAGGGAGAACTAATCGAAAAGAGAATCCAAAGACAACAAACGAGAAATCTGAATATGCAAGACAGATCAAAAACAGTCAGTGAATTGAAAATTGAGACAAAATAACATGTAATTGACGAACTCAACAATACAACCCATGTGGAAAGGAAAATTACAATATGGTATTGATTTACTCAACAAAACACAACTAGGAAAACCCCAACGAACGAAGAAAGTATCTGGACAATCGATACGAAAGCTAACAACGTAAATATCAGAGAATATCGTGAAACATGTCAAAATCGGGACACACAGAGAACGACTACTATCGACATCAAATAAGCCAACTATTCGGGAAGAGAAGACACGTAAATAGATTTTGTAACAAAAGACGCGGAAAATGTTTTCACTGTCTAAAATGGGGACATTTGACTCGGAATTGTCCAAATAAACAGACTCAGAGGAAGCAATAAGAAACCAGATGAGATCAATACCAACACCAGAATAAAGCCAGCAAATGACACAAGTGTCAAATCAAGCTACGAACCAGGAAAAGACATGACAACTGGAAGACAGAAAAACCTATTAGACATGACGAAACAAATTAACGGAGCCGCAAACAGCTAAGAGACAAAAATCAAAATATTATAGTAATCAGGCGAAACAGGAACGAGAATATAACGAAATCTACAATGATAGAATGAATTACCGGAAACAGATGGAAGCAATCATCAAAATAACTAAGGAAATAATGCCGAAATGGAAACAAGAATATCACCGAGATATTAGAAGGAGTAACAAAGATGATCACGAATTACGCAAAAGGCTCAAAATCAACAGCAGAAATCAGCATCCTAAGGAATCGAATGCCAATATTATTCACAATAATTGACATAGCAGGTAATAAACTACCACACCATGCCATAGAAAGCGAAAACGAGGAACGAACGATGGAAATTATTGAGATAATGAACCAATGTGGACAACATACAAATATCAGAAATGAGAAAGGACAAACACCCATGATGATTGCAGTGTCAAAAGATATGTCAACGAAAATTCTGAGGGAATTATTAAAAACAGGATCAACTCTAAATGAGAATGACAATAAAGGAAAAACGATGTTAAATTACGTTATGATGTCGCGAGAAGCAAGCGCAATAGAGTTCATTAAGATAAATGCAATTCAAGATGACATCGAAATAATAGGACAAAATTTAAACCCAATCCTTGGAGCAATCGAGAGAGGATACGATGAAGCAGCAGAAAAACTGATCAAGTGGAGAAAAAGAAAATCCGATAACGAAATCATAGACGTAAACAAATTCGAAAGCAATGAAAATATATTAGTAAAAAGAGCAATGAATTCCGAGTATGCATTACCAAAGACGATAAAAGCCCTAATAAAGAGAGGAGAAATAAAATTCACGGGCAATAAAAAAGAGCCTGAGAGAATAGAGTCCAGAAAAGAAGAATTAGAAACATTGGTAGGAGAATGGCACCGGATACAACGAAACTCTAGCGGTAGAAAACAAGAAATTGATTACATTAGAAATGGAAGGAAAATGATAATCAAGATGTATGAAGATATAATGAAATAAATAAATATCGAGGACAACAGGATTGAGTAGGCTCGATGTAATAAAAACCAGGACAAAAAGGATGATGATGACGAAGACAGGAAAAAGAAGATGATAACGAAGAGGGAGAAAACCGAGATAGTAATAAAAGGCAAAATTCAGTAGCATACAAGGAAATAAGACAACAACCAAAGATAAATAACGTAGACAATCAGAAAATGTCAAGAGATGAGGAAAGTACAGACAAATCTGTTGGAAACAGATAATAGACTCACAGAAAATTCAAAATCGACCAACCCCACTACAAGAATTACGAGGATTATTGATACTAATGACGTTAGTTAGCTTAACGGACGGATATCTTTTGAGAAAATTAAGAAGTAGAAAGTCGATACAAAACAAAATAATAGTCGTAAATGCTGGGAAACAACAAACCAATATTAACTGTATACCTATAGAAAAGAAACTAGCAACAACTTGCGAAAAGAGGAAACTAAACCAAAATGAACTATATTCGTTCAGAAACATGATGGGAAATACAGCGTATATGATTTGTGTACAAAACGAAGATAACCAAAAATGCAGAGCGATAAGGATTTGGAAAACCGATTCAAAGAAAATGACAACAATGCCAAGAATAATTAAAATAAAAAAGCACAACAACGGTGAAGAAACCAACAAAGAAAGAGAAAAATGTATCAAAGATTAGAAAAGTGACGAAGGAAACCTAAAAGACAATGAAACGAGGAAAACAACTACAAGAACAACAAAAAGTCAGCAAAATCAACGCAATCTAATACAACATTAAGAAAAACAACAACGACAAACAAACCAGAAAGAATGGATGATGTCAGAAACGAAGTGTCAATCAGTGTAGTGACCGACACATGGAAATACGAAACAATGCGGAAGCTACAGGGAAAGCTAATCACAAAAATAGGTAGGATAGTCAGGAATTCAAGAATAAAAGTTAACGGCAGAGAAATAAAGGAGAAAAGAATATGACACCACGCTTACTAAGGAATAATACAGAATCAATATATCAGATATGGCAAGGATTATCCAGAAACTCTTCTCAAAGGGGAGTGAGAAACAACAAAGGTGAAACTACGAAAGAAAGCGCAACAAGAAACCATACCGATAGTAGGAAAGTATTAAGCAAAGTCGATCGTCACTTATCAGAAAAGGAAACAAATCATTTGTTAGCAGTATTTAAGAGAGTTCAAAACCACGAAAACACAAGAATGGAGACAACAAAATTAGAAAACGTAACCTCAAACACAGTTAAATTGGTAGAGATATCAGAGATTGTCACAAACGTGATAGTTATGTGGATAATAATTCAGCAAGTGAGAGCAACTAGAAAGTACAAACAAAAACCTATGGGAAAAAGAATGTGGCCGAAACCAGAGAACCCAGAATACGATAGTACAACGGAACTGGACAAGTATCAAATACCAAGAGAGAACGAAGTAATTCGAGATACGAACCAACACCCAAGTATGATATGGACGCAACAACCACCGTCACTAACGGCACCACTCAAGTGGTCAAGCGAGATCGACATATATCATGTAACTGACGAGAGATGCCGAAGGATACGCACCTTGCGCGTAGACCCTTTGGAGATAAAGTAATAAATAGTTAGAAATGTGCATATAATGTATATAATAGATATGTTTATATAGTAATGTATAAAAGTAGTGTATAAATATTATATGGAATGAGTATAATAATATCCGATAATATATAAAAGTAGTATATAAATATTATAGTCAAAGAGCGAAAACAAATTAGAAATCAGACAATGGGATAAAGAATAAAGCGGAATGAGAAAGACAGGTGATGCGATATTACGTTAAAATGGAGAAACAAATCAAATGGAAGCCAATCAAATATCAAGCAGTAAAGCTTAGTTAGATAGATGAGTGTAAAACAAGAATCAGATCAGGATCAGAAATTGAAATAAACCGACTAAGAGATACCGAAGCCGTCAAGAAAATCAGAAACAAGAGTAGACTTGGAGAGCACATTAAAACCTAGAAAATTCAGTACAAACAGATGAAAGACGAAAATGAGAAACAACGAAAACAAATTCACGATCGAGCAATATAAAGCAGCAAAACAGTAAAGGAATTATCGACACAAAACGGAAGCACCGAAGAAATAGATGAAATATCAAGTCAGTTAATGAAAAAGACGAGGGAGAATAATTTGATGAAAAACTGAATCAAGTAATGAGAAACTGACGAATAACAACAAAGAACAGCTAACTGAGAAACAAAATTTGGGGTCATTGAGTTAAACGGAAAAACGACAAAGACAAAGAATTAGAACCAGTAAAGCTCAATATGCAAACTTAAATGAATACAAAAAAGGTGGAAGAGACTATAAAATCAATTCGAGGAATAAAGCAAGAAAAACAACCAACTGCAAGTGAAACTAGATGCAGCCAAACGAGACAAAATAAATATCACGGAACAGTAATCCCAAACAAGACTGACGTCCAACACTGGATATGAATAAAGAAAGGACCGAGGAACAAATCAAGAACAATTCAACAATCAAAAACCAGATAACAAGAAAGACAAATCGAATCAGTAAAGAGAGATTACAAAAGAAAATACCAATAAACGACAAGACGAAAGATGATGAGACTGAACTACGAAATGCACTCAACCAAAGTTGAGTATCGAAGAATCTTGCATATGGTAGTAAAGGCATACAAAGAAGATAAGCGATGCAAAAATAAAGTTAATACCAATCACAGAAACGAGAAACCAGACATGATAATAAATGCAACAGAGATAAAAAAAGAAGAGAAACAGAAAATTCAGATCACTACCTAAAATCAAGCGGAATGATAACGACTCTTAGTAAAATAGCTCGAAATTGGTGAAATGCGAAAGCAGCATGATATTGGTGATGAGGAAGAAGATGGCAGTAATTAACTCATATATACAACTTAGTATCCCTAGAAAGATGTCGAAAAACCCCACAATCAATCAATCGATGCAAAAATTAACTGTAACAAATATGCCGATATATGAGAAGCCAAAGGATACCAATTATGGACGGATCAATTCCTATTATACCCAATGGTCAAAGGATTAAAACAAGAAAAACGGATCGTTCAAACCCTCAGAACTCTAGAAAATCAAATCGAAAGTCAATAGAAAAAGGAAACACCCATCAAGGAAACAATATTAAAATAATCATGGATGATCTTTAGAAACCCTACAAAATAACAAAAAGAACCAAAAATCGAGAACAAACAGCCAAAATTGATAACTGAAAAGAAGAAACTCAAACTAACCTCAAAGAATCATGAATAATCCCGAACCGATCAATTATCATCAAACAATCGAGACTAAATAATATGATAACGGGTCATCTATCCACAGAGTCCAATTGAACATCACCCAGTTCAAGATGCAAAGAAAAAAAGCAACAAACGAAAGATAGAATGTCAATTTACAACTCAAAACCCTAAATAAACCAGCAAAAAAGGAGTCTTGAACTAAACATTCTATCTATTCTTCTTATCTGAGATTCACTAAGCCTGCCAATCTTCCAAACTATTGGCATCTAATGAAGTCAATTCCCCAAACTAAACAAAATCTCAAAGTCAAATCGCTCAACAGATATCGAATCGTCAAAATATCAGAACCTGCTGAAGAAAGTAATCAATCAGAAACCAAGAAACTCAAGGCATCAGCGAGACGAATACCCAAGTGACAGAATATTGAACTCATGATTAACAATGAACTAATGATTCTTAGACTATTAACTATTCTTTATGTGTGATCATGACCGGACTGTATGTCCTCTTTCACTTCATCTTGGAATCCGTATATTGATGTATACTGTATGATTATTTTTATGCATGTGGGTTTTGAGGTCACGACCCTGTAGCTCGTAGACCCAATTGAATGGAAAACGTAAACTCTGTATAGTTCATAGCTTGAATCTTTTAGAAATTGCGGGTCGCAATTTTACGGGCCCCGGAGTGTTTTATGTTGGGCCAGGACACAAATAGCCTTGAAAATTGTTTAAATGTATCAGTAATACAACACGAAAACCTAGCACCAAGATAACTTAAAATATAATATACAACACCAATTAAACATTTTAAAATCTGAGAGAATATAAATAAATATAAAATCAAAAACATAAAAGTAAAATAAAATAAATACAAAATGCTTCAAGAACCGCACGAAATTTACATAAAAAATAACATAATAACAAGAAAATTTGACCGTAAAATGACCATTTATATAAAAGTAAAAATTAATGAATTAAATGAATAAAATAAAATATTTTTAGCTGAATAAATTTAATTAAAAATGTTAACAATAAATTACCAATTTAAATTAAGAAATAAATAAAAATTTAATTTAGATAACACAAATAATTTCAAGGTCGAATTTTGTTTAATCGCAATAAAAAATACACGCAAGGTTAAGGCCAAATTATAGGTATATATACTGATATGATTTGACAAATCTTAATCTTAATTTTCATTATTGATTTTCCGTCGTACTTTGACACTTGATTTCAACAGTTTTATTTTGGATTAATATATTTACCTGTGAATAATGGATTCATTGGTCGATGTTTTATGGATTATTACGAAGATATATTTATGAATTTTAATTTGATGGATGTATCTGGTAATTTAATTTTGGTTTTAATAAATTATTATAATGCATAAATTAATTTTTCAAATTGTCGAAAATTTTCCGGCCCACAGCCAAAGACACATCACAAGTTATTAAAATCAAACATATTGTTCGAACCATGTAAGTGCGTGGAATATCGCCAATGATTCGTGCCCGTGAAGGCTTCGGCGTGTGGAATACAGGAGTTGGAACATCAATATTATCCGTAGATAGGGAAACTTGGAGGGTAAATGATTAGTCCTTTGGCTGCCCTTCATCATCCGTTTCCTGTAAAATTAACATAAATTTTTAACAACAATCGGCTCAAAATATCTAACACCGAGTCTTCCAGTGGGCACTCATTAAATATAACATGAACATATATAGATCGTAAGAATAAAGAGAGGGAATGGGTAGCGGGGAAAATTGCGGAATCGTTGTAACAGATAAATGAAAAGCCATCGGAAAAAGTTTAATCCGAACAACCAAAATCATGAAAAATAATGATTTTAAATAAGAATTAAATAAATTATGTCAATTGAAACGGAAAATATGGGCGGATCGCTGTTCAAATTTTCCGAAGTAATTAAAATACTTATCGAAAATAATAAAGTGGTGGGTTACAGGGTTTCAAATCTTGCTTACCCTTCTAGTTGCCCTCGTAACGCCATACAAAATGATGCTGATCCACTTGGCATCCGTTGCTAGGCAACGTTGGTAATGTGTTCAAGTGGTGGATTGTCCGCAAAAATTGAGTACCATTTGCTAGTACTATAGTTGCTCGGACAACCCTCGGGTTCACGAGCTGTCGATAGAAGACCTGTGCTCGCTTTTGATTCTTAGGTCCCATTATTCTCCTATCTCCTTCAAATGTTAACCTATACTCTTTATCATTCATTGTTATGTCTATTCTCATAGTCCTTCTTCTCGTTGTCCATGTTGATGATTATTCTTTGGCCTGTACACCCTTTGTTATGTTAAATACACCCACATTATATCTTTCACCCTTATCCCTATTATAACTACAATGTTTCCCATTATTATTACTAGCATTATCATTGTTGCTATTATATATATTACCTTTCTTAATTGTCACTACTAATACCTTTATTTAATATTTTTATAACTATAACTACCATTATTTTTATTGCTATTGTTACTATGAGTATTACTATTATTATTATTGTTATCATAATTATTATCAATCATTACTACAAATACCATGATTATTATTATTATAATTACCATTATTATTATTATTATTATTATTATTATTATTATTATTATTATTATTATCAATATTATTATTATTATAATTACCATTACCCTTATCATTATCGTGATATTTATTAAGATTTTGTAGGGATCCGTCCTTATTCCTCAGCGTTAAAATTTTTTATTGATATACAACATTAGCCGTAGTCCATCTATATTTTTCGGTTTTCGATAAAGTATTTTTGTAAATTCGAAAATTTTAGCAGCGTTCCGCCCTTATTTTACGGTTCATCCCTATTCTACAGTTTTCGACAAAGTATTTTCATTGACTCGGAAAAATTTGAGCAGCGTTCCGCCCTTATTTTACGCATTCCATTTTTACGTTATTATTTTTGTTAAGTATTTGAATTAGTTCGGAAAATTTGAGCAGCGTCCCGCCCATATTTTCCGCCTCAACTCAAATTAATTTATTTAATTCTTATTTAAAAACATTATTTTTCATGATTTTGGTCGTTCGGATTAATCTTTTTCCGATGGCTATTCATTTTAACTGTTGCAACGATTTCGCAATTTTCCCCGCTACCCATTCCCTCTTTTTGTCCTTAAGATCTATTTATGTTCATTTCATAGTTAATGAGTGCCCACTGGACTACTCGTGTTAGAGATTTTGAGCCGATTGTTATTCAAAATTTATGTCAATTTTACAGGAAACGGATGGTGAAGGAGCAGCCAATAAACTACTCATTTACCCTCCAATTTCCCCTATGTACGGATAATATTGACGTTCCAACTCCTGCGTTCCGCACGCTGAGTCTTCACGGGTACATATCATTGGCGATTTTCCACGCTCTTACACGAATCTGTACTATGTAGATTTTGCTTTCTTGCGTTATGTGATGGCTGTGGGCCGGAAAAGGAATAACAAATAATAATTTACCATAGCATTTGGAATAAAAGTTTCGATGCACTAAGGCTGTAGATATAAAATATTTATTCAGCATATTACATCGGCTACATACATTTGAAATTCATTGTATCCATTCCATAAAATTTACTTCGAAAATCCCATAAATTTAATTCGATAAATCATCTATAAATTCAATTGGAAAAACAAAATTATCCATAAATTTAATCTGAAAAATCATCCATAAATTCAATTGAGAAATTACCCACAAATTTGATTCAAAAAATCATCCATAAATTCAATTGGAAAAACAAAATTATCCATAAACAAAATCATCCATCAATTCGATCTGAAAAGTCATACATAAATTCAATTGAAAAAATTACCCATCAATTCTCTTCGAAAAAATCAACTAATAATATTGCACCAGTTGAGAGTGATCGTGTTCAGGCAAAACACTTACCCGTGTTAATTGCCTGAATGCACGGCTCTCAACCAGCCATACAACCAGCCACACAGCTCTGCAATGAAATTTTTTCTCCGAAAAATAAGACTGAAAATTTGTGAAAACACATCGGTATTTATACCTATTTTTCTCGCGTGTGAAATTTGATGCAGTAAAACAAAATTCGACCTTGTTATTTTCTAGTAAATTCTATTCTTTAATTTTATTATTTTTTGATTTATTTTTATAATTTTTTATTTAAGATTTTTATTGAATTATTACTAATTCAAATTTTCGATTTAAATTTCATTTTAATGAACTTTTGTTAATTTTTTCAATTTCGTCGAATTTGTTGTGTTTTCTTGTTATATTTGTGTAGGTATCGTGCGAATCTTGGTGCATTTTGTTATTATTTTAATTTTATTTTTATGTTTTTGATTTTATATTTATTTATATTCTCTCAGATTTTAAAGTGTTTAATTGGTGTTGTATATTGTATTTTAAGTTATCTTGGTGCTGGGTTTTTGTGCTGTATTACTGATGCATTTAAACAATTCTCAAGGCTATTGGTGTGCTGGCCCAACATAAAACACTCCGGGGCCCGTAAAATTGCGACCCGCAATTTCTTAAAGATCTAAGCTATGATCTATGCAGAGTTTACATTTTCCATTCAATTGGGTCTACGAGCTACATGGTCGTGACCTTAAAACCCACATGCATAAAAATAATCATACAGTATACATCAATATACGGATTACAAGATGAAGTGAAAGAGGACATACAGTCCGGTCATGATCACACATAAAGAATAGTTAATAGTCTAAGAATCATTAGTTCATTGTTAATCATAAGTTCAATATTCTGTCCTTTGGGTATTCGTCTCGTCGATGCCTTGAGTTTCTTGGTTTCTGATTGATTACTTTCTTCAGCAGGTTCTGATATTTTGACGATTCGATATCTGTTGAGCGATTTGACTTTGAGATTTTGTTTAGTTTGGGGAATTGACTTCATTAGATGCCGATTGTTTGGAAGATTGGCAGGCTTAGTGAATCTCAGATAATAAGAATAGATAGAATGTTTAGTTCAAGGCTTCGTTTTGCTGGTTTATTTAGGGTTTTGAGTTGTAAATTGACATTCTAACTTTCGTTTGTTGCTTTTTTTCTTTGCATCTTGAACTGGGTGATGTTCAATTGGACTCTGTGGATAGATGACCCGTTATCATATTATTTAGTCTCGATTGTTTGATGATAATTGATCGGTTCGGGATTATTCATGATTCTTTGAGGTTAGTTTGAGTTTCTTCTTTTCAGTTATCAATTTTGGCTGTTTGTTCTCGATTTTTGGTTCTTTTTGTTATTTTGTAGGGTTTCTAAAGATCATCCATGATTATTTTAATATTGTTTCCTTGATGGGTGTTTCCTTTTTCTATTGACTTTCGATTTGATTTTCTAGAGTTCTGAGGGTTTGAACGATCCGTTTTTCTTGTTTTAATCCTTTGACCATTGGGTATAATAGGAATTGATCCGTCCATAATTGGTATCCTTTGGCTTCTCATATATCGGCATATTTGTTACAGTTAATTTTTGCATCGATTGATTGATTGTGGGGTTTTTCGACATCTTTCTAGGGATACTAAGTTGTATATATGAGTTAATTACTGCCATCTTCTTCCTCATCACCAATATCATGCTGCTTTCGCATTTCACCAATTTCGAGCTATTTTACTAAGAGTCGTTATCATTCCTCTTGATTTTAGGTAGTGATCTGAATTTTCTGTTTCTCTTCTTTTTTTATCTCTGTTGCATTTATTATCATGTCTGGTTTCTCGTTTCTGTGATTGGTATTAACTTTACTGATTCGATTTTTCTTTCTTGTAATCTGGTTTTTGATTTTTGAGTTGGTTTTGATTTGTTCTCTGATCCTTTCCTTATTCATATCCGCTGTTGCACGTCAGTCTTGCTTGGAATTACGATTCCGTGATATTCATTTTGTCTCGTTTGGCTGCATCTAGTTTCATTTGCAGTTGGTTGTTTTTCTTACTTTATTCCCCGAATTGATTTTATAGTCTCTTCCACCCTTTTTTGTATTCATTTAGGTTTGTATATTGAGCTTTACTGGTTCTAATTCTTTGTCTTTGTCGTTTTTCCTTTTAACTCAATCACCACAAATTTCGTTTCTCAGTTAGCTGTCCTTTGTTGTTATTCGCCAGTTTCTCATTACTTGATTCAGTTTTTCATCAGATTATTCTCCCTCGTCTTTTTCGTTAACTGACTTGATATTTCATCTATTTCTTCAATGCTTTCGTTTTGTGTTGGTGATCTCTTTACTATTTTGTTGCTTTATCTTGCTCCGATCGTGGATTTGTTATCGTTGTTTCTCATTTTCGTCTTTCATCTGATTGTTCTGGATTCTCTCCAAGTTTACTCTTGTCTCTGATTTCCTTGATGACTTCGGTACCTCTAAATCGGTTTATTTCAACTTCTGATTCCGATTTGATTAGCTTCTAATTGATTTGTTTCTCAATTTTAACGTAATATTGCATCACTTGTCTTTCTCATTCCACTTTATTCGTTGTCACATCGTCTGATTTTTAATTTGTTTTCGCTCCTCGATTTATCTCCAAAGGGTCTTCACGCAAGGTGCGTATCCCTCCGCATCTCTCATCAATTACCGGATATATGTCGATCTCACTTGGCTATTGGGTATTGGTTCATATTTTGACTTGCTTTGTTCTCTCGATTTTGAATTTTCTGTGAGTCCATCATTTGTTTCCAACAGGTTTGTCTGTGTTTTCTTCATCTTTTGATCTTTTCTGATTGTCTACGTTATTTGGCTTTGATTGTTGTCCTATTTCTTGGTAGGCTACTGAAACTTGCTTTTTTTTTTTTTTAAATTTCTATCTCGGTTTTCTCCCTCTTCGTTATCATCTTCCTTTTTGTCCTGGTTTTTATTACATCGAGCCTTCTCAATCCTGTTGTCCTCGGCATTTATTTCTTTGATTATATCTTCATACATCTTGATTAGCATTTTTCTTCCATTTCTGATGTCATCAATTTCTTGTTTTTTACCGCTAGGTTTTCCTTGTATTCGGTGCCATTCTCCTACCAATGTTTCTAATTCTTCTTTTCTGGGCATTATTCTCTCAGGCTCTCTTTTATTGTCCGTGAATTTTATTTCTCATCTCTTTAACAGGGCTTTTATCGTTCTTGGTAATACATACCCGGAATTTATTGCTGTTTTTTGTAATATATTTTCATTGCTCTCGAATTTGTTTACGTCTATGATTTCGTTATCAGATTTTCTTTTTCTCCACTTGATCAATTTTGCTGCTGCTTTATCGTATCCTCTCCCGATTGCTCCAAGAATTGGGTTTAAGTTTTGTCCTATTATTTCGATGTCTTCTTGAATTGCATTTATCGTAACGAACTCTATTGCACTTGCTTCTCGCGACATCATAATATAATTTAACATCGTTTATTGTCCTTCTCATTTAGAGTTGATCCTGTTTTTAATAATTCCCTCAGAATTTTCGTTGACATATATCTTGACACTGCAATCGTCATGGGTGTTTGTCCTTTCTCATTTCTGATATTTGTATGTTGTCCACATTGGTTCATTATCTCAATAATTTCCATCGTTCGTTCCTCGTTTTCGCTTTCTATGGCATGGTGTGGTAGTTTATTACCTGCTATGTCAATTATTGTGAATAATATTGGCATTCGATTCCTTAGGATGCTGATTTCTGCTGTTGATTTTGAGCCTTTTGCGTAATTCGTGATCATCTTTGTTACTCCTTCTAATATCTCGGTGATATTCTTGTTTCCATTTCGGCATTATTTCCTTAGTTATTTTGATGATTGCTTCCATCTGTTTCCGGTAATTCATTCTATCATTGTAGATTTCGTTATATTCTCGTTCCTGTTTCGCCTGATTACTATAATATTTTGATTTTTGTCTCTTAGCTGTTTGCGGCTCCGTTAATTTGTTTCGTCATGTCTAATAGGTTTTTCTGCCTTCCAGTTGTCATGTCTTTTCCTGGTTCGTAGCTTGATTCGACACTTGTATCATTCGCTGGCTTTATTCTGGTGTTGGTATTGGTCTCATCTTGTTTCCTATTGCTTCCTCTCATTAGTCCCACTGTTCCGGATGGGTTCCGAGTATTTTTATTTGACAACTCCGAGTCATGTGTCCCATTTTAGACAGTTAAAACATGTTCCGCGACTTTTGTGACAAAATTTATTTACGTGTTCTCTCTTCGCGAATAGTTGGCTTATTTGATGTCAATAGTAGTCGTTCTCTGTGTGTCCCGATTTTGCCATGTTTCACGATATTCTTTGATATTTAAGTTGTTAGCTTTCGTATCGATTGTCCAGATACTTTCTTTTTTCGTTGTGATTTTGTAGTCGTGTTTTGTTGTGCATATTCATGCTGCATTGTAATTTTCTTTCCGCATTCGTTGTTTTGCTGAGTTCTTCTCTTACATCTTCTTTTGTCTCAATTTTCAATTCACTGACTGTTTTTGATCTGTCTTGCGTATTCAGATTTCTCGTTTGTTGTCTTTGGATTCTCTTTTCGATTAGTTCATCCCTCTGAAATTTTATTAACCATTAAAATATTTATTACCTCTTGTTCGATTGACGTCTCTCCGATTCCTGTATTGTCTCCTGTTGTTTGTATAAATTTTTACTCCAATATTTTACTTTCTACGTTTATTTAAAGTTCCTCTTTCTTGACCTTTTCATTATTGTTTTAACATGTTTATTTTCGCTTTCCTTATCGATTCTCTTTTCGATTTTTGTAGTAGTACCCTCTGATTTTGATATTTTGTTTTTTGTTTTTCTGATATCTTTTATTCACTGATTTTGTTGCTTTTTCGTCATTTGTCGTTCCCTTCTATGGTGATCTCTTGAATTATCTTTATTTTCTCTTCGCTGCTCAATTTTTGCTCTGATTTTATTATGTCCTCCTGAGTTTCATCTTTCTTAATCACGTCATTTTCTTTGTCGTTATTTTCGTTATTTATTGCCATACCATCCTCGCTGTTGACAACACACTGGTCCGCAGTGTGGATTTCTTTTGTACTAACTATTTTCGACATATTGCTTCTACTTGATATTTGATTTCTTTTCATCCGTCTTTGTCGAATTTCTTGGATTTTCTCTCTCTGTAATCTCTGCCATTCAATTTGTTGCTGTTCCAGATATTTTCTGGTCCATTGACATCGAACATCATTCATGTTTCTCCTCGTATTACTTCGTTTATTTTGTTGTGGGCGGATATTCACCTAATTGCTCACTCTATTGTATTTGATTGCTTTGTGTACTTTGACTATGATTGTTCGGTTTTGGTTGTCTCGATTTTCTCTCTATTGGACAATTTGCAGATATATGTCCGTTTAGGTTGCAGTTATAACAGGTTCTGCTCTCGCATCTTGTGGTTGTCTTCATTATCGTCATATCTCTTCAATGTCTGACCCCTTGTGTTGGGTTATTTTGTGGACTCTTCTTGAATTGGTTTGGTTTTTGTTGACTTTGAATTCTTCTCCTTCGACCATTCTTGACGTATCATCGCTTTGATTGCAATTAAAACATTTTATCATTCCTTCTCTTTCTGTGCGAACTCTTCTATCATATCCTTGGCAATTTTTTAGTTGATAACCTCGGTCAGTTCGGCATCCTTCTTTTGAACAGATAGTACATACTCTACTGTCTTGAATCCTCTTAACTGGCATATCGTAAATTCGTGATGGTTTTTCAATATATTGATTTGTTTGCGGGTAAATATCTTTCGTTTGTCTCGTTATTTCCGTCACTACTTTCATTGGTTCTGATACTTGATCTGTTAACTCGGTTTGTTCATTTTCTCTTTCGACTCTTTCTTCCATTGTGGTTAATATTTTCTCTTCCAGTACGATTTCCGTTTGCCATGTTTCAGCTATTTTTGTTACAACTGTTTTTATTTCTGAATTTCCAGTTTCTTTTTGTCATTTAAATCTTCTTCGTTGCATTTTCTTTTTGAATGCATCTCCTGTACATTCCTCTTTAAACTTGAAGATATTGGTTCTCGGCCCCTCATTTCCGGTTCATCGCGTACGATTTTGTACATTGTTGATTCTCTCAAAAATATTTCTGTTTTATCCGTGTTTTTACTTGGCAACTCTTGGTTCATTTCCTCTCGGAGTTTTTCCATCTCTTTACTCGTACTTGTTTTCAACTGAATTGGAATTTCTGGTTCGGGTGGTTTCACGTTGTTTTCATTTGTCGGTTAACTTTTCCGTTAATTTATCATATTTTTCGGCTTCTGTTTCCAAACTTTCTAATCTTGTTGTAATCATTGGTTCTGCTATCGCTACTGTATTAAGTTTTCTATCTGTTGCCGCTTTTCACTCTCTTTGAATTTCAATAACATGGTCTATTTCTTTATCCTTGTTCTCCGTTTGTTTTGGTATATTTTCAGTTTCTCTACACAATGGTTTCCTTGATTCCGGTTTCTCGTAACTCGTTTTCTTGATTCTATCTTTAGTTTATCGGCTCTATTATTCGTCGTTTACTTGATCTCTTTATTCTTTTGGTTTACTCGATCTCTTTATTCTTTGTCAATTATCTAAACATAAATAACACTTCTAGTATATAAATTTCCGCATTAATTTATCGTACTACTCTCACTGCTTTTCCTTAATTCTTTTCTCTACGTCAACTTCTTATCTTTTTAATTTTTGTTTTTTCATTTTAATTTTATTTAAATTATCTATAGCTCGTGTCAATTATCTATTTGTTTCGTCTAAATTATCCTTATAGTCGCATCAATTATCTGTTCGGTCGTATCAATTAACTATTTTAATCAAATAAATCATCACCATCATATCAATAATCGTCTCGTTTACTATTCTCCTTTATCTCTATCATTGGTCCAAAAACGTTCCTTAATTTCTATGCGCAATAGGCCTTTTTACTTAACTCTTCTCGTCTTTTTCCTTAAACTTTAACCACTGTTGCTCTATGGGCCTTTTTATTTAAATTCTCTTGTCTTTTTCCGTAAACTTTATTCGCTGTAATAATTTTTCTTTCGCTTCATCTCCCTTCATTTTTAAGTCTATTTTGAATTATCTATATCTCGTAACAATTATCTATCGACCTCGTATCAATTATCTATATAGTCTTATCAATTATCTATGTGGTCGCATTAATTATCTATATTACAATAATAAAATCATTATACTCATACTCTCATTCAATCTGTAAATCATTTTTCCTAGGTCTCATTGATTAAAAATCGTTTACTTAATCCTCATTCGCTGGCGCTCTATGCCCTCTAGAATTTCCGTTGGCTCTTCGGCCTTCGGCTTTAACTCTTTTACTGGTCATCTGTGACCTTAACATCTATTCGTACTCATATTTCCTCTTTACTCATATCTCTTTTCATCATAATCATATCATTCTTATTATTTCTCATCTAATCATAATCATATCTCATCCAGCACTCTATGGCCTCTAATATCTAATCATAATCATATCTCATCTGGCACTCTATGGCCTCTAATATCTAATCATAATCATAGCTTATCCGGCACTCTATGGCCTCTAATATCTAATCATAATCATCCGGCACTCCATGGCCTCTAGTATCTGATCATAATCGATCTAGCTCTATCTGATCATAATCATCCGGCACTCTATGGCCTCTAGTATCTGATCATAATCATCCGGCACTCATGGCCTCTAGTATCTGATCATAATCATCCGGCACTCCATGGCCTCTAGTATCTGATCATAATCATCCGGCACTCCATGGCCTCTAGTATCTGATCATAATCATCCGGCACTCCATGGCCTCTAGTATCTGATCATAATCATCCGGCACTCCATGGCCTCTAGTATCTGATCATAATCATCCGGCACTCCATGGCCTCTAGTATCTGATCATAATCATTCGGCACTCCATGGCCTCTAGTATCTGATCATAATCATCCGGCACTCCATGGCCTCTAGTATCTGATCATAATCATATTCTGTCAACTTCATCTTTACTCATATTCGTATCTCTCATTGTTTCACCGGACTTGAGCTCATCAGTGACTTTTGGGTATGTTTGAGGCCTCACACTGACTCTCAAGCCATGGCGTCTTTTGGCCGCGCATTCTTCCGGTTACGCTTTACTCACCGCCATTCGGATATTTGGTACTCGGTGTGGGATCCGGGTTATTGTACCAAACTCCTCGCTGGGCAATAAAAAAACATTCCCTCGGTACTCGGTGTGGGATCCGGGTTGTGTAGCTCGAAGAATATAAAAGTATGGAAATGCCTAGACGTTCACAATCAAGTTCCAAAAGCGGTTTACTTGATTTCCCGAATAGTGAAAAGAAAAGGAAGCGATTAAAAGTGGGAGCGGAAAATAAACTATCAAATCTCTGCCCGCTCCTTCCATCAGATTTCTCGGCTCCGTTCAGCCGCTCTCATCTGGCTTTAGTAGGACATTTTGAGTATGAACCATTTACCGGTTAGTTCACATCTCACCTACCGTTTGGCCCCGATACTCGGTGTGGGATCCGGGTTGTTGTATCGAGTTCCTCCCAGCGGAAAAAAGAATCGTTCGATACTCGGTGTGTGATCCGGGTTTTTGTATCGAACGGCTCAGCGCCATCAGTCCCTTGGCTGATAACAACCTGAACACGACAGTCCGTAGGGAAAAAAGAATATCTCTAGGTACCTTTAACGTCTAAATCATGCGCATTTTCCAATTTTTATTTTTATTTTCGGTTTCCCCTTCACTTTCCCAATTCAAAAATTGTAGTAATCGCGTTGGTTTGTTCCCCAAAGAGGTGATCAATCTCTCGCCAGGAACTCCCCAACATTTGCGACGGTACCTACTACCTTCCTCTCCTCGGGTTGATCAGGGTTCTCCATCGGAATAAGCGTACTATCGTTATGATAGCTCGGTTTTAAATCTTACTTTCCAGTATCATTTCCATATAATATAATATAAATAACACTACAAAATACACTAACAAAATGATGCATCGAAACTTTTACCGTACCTTATGTGTGATTTTTTCAGCTTCCACTGTTTAAGTTGTGTTTTACTTGTCCACTCAGAATTTATTTAACGGCTTTCATGAAGTTTTCGGCTTTTTCCGTATGTTTTACACCTTTCGGTTGCTATTGTTGTCTCATTTATTATTATCATTAATCTCAACTCATCGTTTTCAATCATTATTTTCCTCTGGTTGCTAACTATTATTCTCGTAATTCATTATTATCTCTAATCCTTTATTTTCATTAATAACAAGCATCATCATTTTATTCATCTATGCTCATTTCTTACTATTCATTTCATTTACACCTGAACATTTCCTTTTATCTACGCCTAAGTTTCTCCATCATCTGGATTATCTTTTCGTCAATTTCTCTAACTTAATCGATTATCTGTTCTCGTTTAGTATCTAATTTGGCTTTGCTTGGCCTCATGTCTTTTGTAATTCGCACAATCGATCGTTCGTTAGTTCCGCTCATCTCATAGGAGTAGGGGTTCGAAATCGTTGCAACCTTTTCCGTTACTATTTTGATCTTTATTTTAATTACTTTCATTTAATCGTTTATTACGTTTAGAATTATTTTAACTGACTTGGTGATCACGTCTTATTTCAAACAATTTTAATCCAGTAATTCCTAGTTTTCCAATTTTTTACGAACTCTTAGACGACCCGCATTTTTGTGGTTTCCCCTATTTCTAATTACTTTAACCCTCGTGATTTCCACCTTTTCCCTGTTTTTATTATTTTAATTTTTATTTATTTATCTATTTTTTAATATTTTTATTACTACTTCTACGGTTTTTTGGATGATATTTACACGATGATTTCATTGATTTATACAACCTACCCATAATTTTATTTTTATTTATAGTTTCCTGTTTCTTTGATTCCTACTCTACAAATATTGATAATTTTATCCCCACTTTCCTGTTGAATCGTTTCATTTTTGAAATTTTTGTGTATCTAATATTTTAACTTGTTTACATATATTGATATTTTCCTCTCTTATTACAATATTCATGAGTTTTCTAAACTGTTGTTTTGTTTCATCATATTGTTGGAGTTCTCGGTGACTTCGGATAGAAATTATTGTCGATCTGCCTCCAAACGTGCTTTAAACACCAGTAACGAACTCCAAACGATATAAACTTTATTGATTAAAACACTTTGTCTCCACTGATTTACAAAAATATTTACAATTCACTTTCAAAATTTTTAATTTCTTCACAACTTTCTGAATTCTAGAGTATTCGAAGGTTTTGACCCATTGTAACTGTTTATCAAAAGTTCACACGATTATAGTTCTATGTTAATTTTTGATCGTCTTATTATTCTACACAATATATCATAAATTAAAATTTTTGCCAAAGTTGTGACCCTTTATAACTTTTTATCTAAAGCTCTGATGACTAAAGTTCTATTGGCAATTTTGCTTGTTTCGTCGATCTCTACAACATATCAAAAATTAAAAATTTTGACCAAGGTTTTGACCCTTTATAACTTTTGACCCAGAAGTCAGACTTCCATACTTCTATAGTAAATATTGCTCAGCTTTTCAAGCTCTACAACATATCAAAAATTAAATATTTTGAAGGTTTGACCCTTAATAACTTTTTATCCAAAGGTCGGAAGATCCTAATTTTATCACCACTTTTGCCATTTCATCGTTCTGTACAACATATTAAAATTAATTTTTTTGACCAAGGTTTGACCCTTTTTAGCTTCGAACCTTTAGAAGATATAACCATGGTTCTATTGGCAATTTTATTAAGCTCATTCTTCTCTACAACATCAAAAGTTATATTTTTGGTCAAGGTTTGACCCTTTTTAGCTTCGAACCTTAAGAAGATACAACCATAGTTCTATTGGCAATTTTATTAAGCTCATTCTTCTCTACAACATATCAAAAGTTATATTTTTGGTCAAGGTTTGACCCTTTACACCTTTGAAGTTCGATAAGATACGACTATAGTTCCATTGACAATAATACTCAACTCACTGTCCTGTACAACATATCAAAAATAAAATTTTTGGCCAAGGTTTGACCCTTTTTAGCTTCGAACCTTTAGAAGATACAACCATAGTTCAATTGGCATTTTTTACTCAGCTCATCGTTCTCTACATAATATCATCGAACTGTTTTCTCATCGTCAATAAGTCGATCGTTTTCCTTCGTTTGTAATTAAGTTCCATTCTTTAGTTTCCTCTCTCCGTGGTCCGACAAAATGTCGTTCCAACATTTCTGTTTAATAATTAAACATTTGCCTTTATTTCCTTGGGTTCTTTGCAAAAACAATCATGGTTATCCCGGCTGAGCCCCCAAATTTGTACTTGGTGGGCTAGTCGTCTATTGTTTACTCTCTTGATTTGTAGTCAGGTCATTCGTTTTTCATCGATCTTTACATTTTTAAGTTCCACATATTTCATCTCTCCGGGGTTCGGCAAAATGTCGTCCCGACACTTCCCGTCAAAAAGACAGCCACGCTTCATGTCCCCTCGCTTGCTGTACAAGAAAATCATTCTATCCCGGCTGAGCCCCCAAATTTGTACTTGGTGGGCCAGTCGTTTATTTCTTTGACATTTCTCCTTATCTGTAGTCAGGTTGTTCGCTTTTCAAAGGTATTTCATCTCTGCGGGGTTTGGTAAAATGTCGTCCCGACATTTCAATAAGAGAATTCTTGCTTCTCGTTTCCTTTGTTTACTTGTACAAGAAAATCGTTTATCCCGGCTGAGCCCCCAAATTTGTATGGTGGGTTACAGGGTTTCAAATCTTGCTTACCCTTCTAGTTGCCCTCGTAACGCCATACAAAATGATGCTGATCCACTTGGCACCCGTTGCTAGGCAACGTTGGTAATGTGTTCAAGTGGTGGATTGTCCGCAAAAATTGAGTACCATTTGCTAGTACTATAGTTGCTCGGACAACCCTCGGGTTCACGAGCTGTCGATAGAAGACCTGTGCTCGCTTTTGATTCTTAGGTCCCATTATTCTCCTATCTCCTTCAAATGTTAACCTATACTCTTTATCATTCATTGTTATGTCTATTCTCATAGTCCTTCTTCTCGTTGTCCATGTTGATGATTATTCTTTGGCCTGTACACCCTTTGTTATGTTAAATACACCCACATTATATCTTTCACCCTTATCCCTATTATAACTACAATGTTTCCCATTATTATTACTAGCATTATCATTGTTGCTATTATATATATTACCTTTCTTAATTGTCACTACTAATACCTTTATTTAATATTTTTATAACTATAACTACCATTATTTTTATTGCTATTGTTACTATGAGTATTACTATTATTATTATTGTTATCATAATTATTATCAATCATTACTACAAATACCATGATTATTATTATTATAATTACCATTATTATTATTATTATTATTATTATTATTATTATTATTATTATTATTATTATCAATATTATTATTATTATAATTACCATTACCCTTATCATTATCGTGATATTTATTAAGATTTTGTAGGGATCCGTCCTTATTCCTCAGCGTTAAAATTTTTTATTGATATACAACATTAGCCGTAGTCCATCTATATTTTTCGGTTTTCGATAAAGTATTTTTGTAAATTCGAAAATTTTAGCAGCGTTCCGCCCTTATTTTACGGTTCATCCCTATTCTACAGTTTTCGACAAAGTATTTTCATTGACTCGGAAAAATTTGAGCAGCGTTCCGCCCTTATTTTACGCATTCCATTTTTACGTTATTATTTTTGTTAAGTATTTGAATTAGTTCGGAAAATTTGAGCAGCGTCCCGCCCATATTTTCCGCCTCAACTCAAATTAATTTATTTAATTCTTATTTAAAAACATTATTTTTCATGATTTTGGTCGTTCGGATTAATCTTTTTCCGATGGCTATTCATTTTAACTGTTGCAACGATTTCGCAATTTTCCCCGCTACCCATTCCCTCTTTTTGTCCTTAAGATCTATTTATGTTCATTTCATAGTTAATGAGTGCCCACTGGACTACTCGTGTTAGAGATTTTGAGCCGATTGTTATTCAAAATTTATGTCAATTTTACAGGAAACGGATGGTGAAGGAGCAGCCAATAAACTACTCATTTACCCTCCAATTTCCCCTATGTACGGATAATATTGACGTTCCAACTCCTGCGTTCCGCACGCTGAGTCTTCACGGGTACATATCATTGGCGATTTTCCACGCTCTTACACGAATCTGTACTATGTAGATTTTGCTTTCTTGCGTTATGTGATGGCTGTGGGCCGGAAAAGGAATAACAAATAATAATTTACCATAGCATTTGGAATAAAAGTTTCGATGCACTAAGGCTGTAGATATAAAATATTTATTCAGCATATTACATCGGCTACATACATTTGAAATTCATTGTATCCATTCCATAAAATTTACTTCGAAAATCCCATAAATTTAATTCGATAAATCATCTATAAATTCAATTGGAAAAACAAAATTATCCATAAATTTAATCTGAAAAATCATCCATAAATTCAATTGAGAAATTACCCACAAATTTGATTCAAAAAATCATCCATAAATTCAATTGGAAAAACAAAATTATCCATAAACAAAATCATCCATCAATTCGATCTGAAAAGTCATACATAAATTCAATTGAAAAAATTACCCATCAATTCTCTTCGAAAAAATCAACTAATAATATTGCACCAGTTGAGAGTGATCGTGTTCAGGCAAAACACTTACCCGTGTTAATTGCCTGAATCCACGGCTCTCAACCAGCCATACAACCAGCCACACAGCTCTGCAATGAAATTTTTTCTCCGAAAAATAAGACTGAAAATTTGTGAAAACACATCGGTATTTATACCTATTTTTCTCGCGTGTGAAATTTGATGCAGTAAAACAAAATTCGACCTTGTTATTTTCTAGTAAATTCTATTCTTTAATTTTATTATTTTTTGATTTATTTTTATAATTTTTTATTTAAGATTTTTATTGAATTATTACTAATTCAAATTTTCGATTTAAATTTCATTTTAATGAATTTTTGTTAATTTTTTCAATTTCGTCGAATTTGTTGTGTTTTCTTGTTATATTTGTGTAGGTATCGTGCGAATCTTGGTGCATTTTGTTATTATTTTAATTTTATTTTTATGTTTTTGATTTTATATTTATTTATATTCTCTCAGATTTTAAAGTGTTTAATTGGTGTTGTATATTGTATTTTAAGTTATCTTGGTGCTGGGTTTTTGTGCTGTATTACTGATGCATTTAAACAATTCTCAAGGCTATTGGTGTGCTGGCCCAACAAAAGTAAAAGTGGAACGCGTAAAATAAGGGCGGAACGCTGCTCAAATTTTCCGAAATGATTAAAATACTTATAGAAAATAGTAAAACAAAAGCGAATTGTCGTTCGATTGTTAGTATAATATTCTTATAAACCGTAAAATAAGGGCGGATCACTGCTCAAATTTTCCGAAATGATTAAAATACTTATTGAAAATAGTAAAGTAAAAGTGGAACGAGTAAAATAAGGGCGGAACGCTGCTCAAATTTTCCGAAATGATTAAAATACTTATTGAAAATAGTAAAGTAAAAGTGGAACGCGTAAAATAAGGGCGGATCGCTCCTCAAATTTTCAGAAGTAATTAAAATACTTATTGAAAATAGTAAAGTAAAAGTGGATCGCGTAAAAAAAGGGCGGATCGCTGCTCAAATTTTCTGAATCGATGAAAATACTTTATCGAAAACTACAGAATAAGGATAAAACCGTAAAATAAGGGCGAAACGCTGCAAAAATTTTTCGAATTAACATAAATACTTTATCGAAAACCGAAAAAATACAGATGGATTACAACTAAATATTTATACAAGAAAAATATTTTATGAAGCGGAGGAATAATGAAGGATCCCTAGAAAAAACTTGATAATAATAATGATAATAGTAAGGATAATGGTAATAATAATAATAATAATAATAATAATAATAATAATAATAATAATAATAATAATAATAATAATAATAATAATAATAATAATAATAATAATAATAATAATAATAATAATAATAATAATAATAATAATAATAATAATAATAATAATAATAATAATAATAATAATAATAATAATAATAATCATAATCAGGATAATAATAATAGTAATAATAATGATAATAATAATAATAGTAATAATGATAATAGTAGTAATTTAATAAATGTAATGATAATTATATAGTAATAAAAATAATAATAAAGGTAATAGTAGTAACAATTAATAAAGGTAATACATATAATAGTATCAATGATAAGGCAAGCAATAATACGTAATAGGGAACATTGTGGTTATAATAGGGATAAGAGTAAGAGAGATACTGTGTGAATATTTAACATAACAAAGGGTGCACAGGCCAAAGAATAATCATCAACACGGACAACGATAAGAAGGACTATTGGAATGGACATAACAATGAATGATATGAGAGTATAGGTTAACATTTGACAGAGATAGGAGAATAATGGGACCTAAAAATTGAAATCGAGCACAGACCTTCTATCGGTAGCTCGTTGGACCCAGAGATCGTTCGGTCAATTATAGCATTAGCAATAACGCTCACTTTTTGCGGACGATCTACCCACTCAACACAGTTCCAACGTTGCTTAGCAACGGGTGCCGAGTGGTAAGCGAAAGAATATTTGTATGGGGTTGTCTGGGTAACAACCATGTAGTTTCAAAATATCAACACCCAAAAACCCACCAATAATAATAATAATAATATGGGGTTGTAAGTGATCGGTATGACCTTGACCCCAATCATATAATTCTTCCTGACTGCCACTGGTTACCCGTCGCTAGGCAACGTTGGTACTGTAACCAACGGATTTATTCTCAATGACACTATGTTTATTTGGAACACAACTGAATGACAGAAGAATTTTTTATTTCTCAACACATTATTTAATCAAAAACGCTTTTCGTCTTAATGTAATTTTTGTTGCTTTTGTCGTTTCCTTTCAGCCCTCCCTGGCCTTGCACGGGATTTTGATTTGAATGACTGTTGTACAGGGCTTGCAGCATCTTTGCAGGCTACTTGGGCTGGGTCGAACACCAAGGGATAGGTGACAACCTGTCCCTCCTGACCCGCCGCTACGGCTACTTCCAGCCCGCGAATCTGGACCTTCTGGGCTTGGTTCAGGGCCCTTTCCTCTCGCCAGCTCTTTTGTGCCGCGTCTATTTTTTGATAGGGCCGTTTTACTCTGATCGGCTCTGACCAAGTGACCGTAATCTGTTGCAGCTCGCGGCTTGATTGCAGGCACTGCTGATGTAAATTTGCGTTATCCTTGAGGAGGTCCTTTAATTCTTTGCCGATTTTTCGCATCGTGTCCATCATCGTTTTTCCATAATAACAAATTAGATATAGGATAAATTTCAGGGATTAATTCGGTAAAAATAAACAAAATATTTAGTCCCCACCCCATTATCATTTCATGCGTTGTTACCTCCGGAAAGTCGGTTCATTGTTCACCTTACTCAGTTCTCGCATGCCACTTTATTATTTAAATTAATAAAAAGAAAATTACTAATACAACAAATGCTGGGCACTGATGGGTTCTTAACATAGTTTTGAACTGCCTAAGGGTTATCATCCCCACCTAGCGCCTGCATAAGAATTTGAACCGCTAGTCACCCGTCATAAATGACGTTGGTACTGTGAACTAGTGGGTGGAAGGTTAGCAAAAGGTGAGCTCCTTCTCAAGAACTGCTAATGCCCTAACCCCCCTCGGGTCCATGAGCTGTCATAGAAGACTTCATGCTCTTACTTAATTGTCCCCTTCTTATCTTATCTAATTTCTAATTTATCTAATCATTAAATCACTCTGTTTCCCCATATTCAACCACTCTAGATATATTTACCCATCAATAACAAACAAATTTAATAACACGTTATCAATTTATATTATACTCGATAAATAATTAACATATATAGATTACATAGGTAATAAATAATCGACATCTACAAATTTAATTCAGTTAAATTCAGTTAAACACCAAATTTCGCCATTAAAACCCATTGGCGTCCAAGATGTGTCCCAACAGGCGTGCACGATTTACTCTGGCCTGTCGTTCCCTTTCCCTTTTGTTGGGCCGGTTCTTTCTACGGTTCCTCTTCGGCAACCCTTCCGGTGTAGGTGATGGACCTGTCATCATTTGTCTAATGCCAGTGTCTTTGCCTGTGGCATTTCTTAGCACTATCGCCTGCTGTTCTTCGGATAGGTGAACCCCACTCTGCAGAAGGCCTGTTCGGATGTTGTCTTTCAACTTCCACTCTTCCACCTGTTTCCCTAGCTCCAGGGCCTTCTGTTCAGCTGACCGCAAGGCTTCGTCCTTCTGAGCTAACTGATTCCTCAGTGTGTCGATTTCTTCTTTCAGCTTAATTGCCTTCTCGGGGCGGAGCCATGTCTGCTCCATATATCGACACTTCCTCACCATGGCCTCTGCCCTCTGCGTTTGTGTCACTGCGGTTTGGTGGTAACCGGCTATATCCCTTCTGAATTGTTCCAAAGTTTTCTTGTGTGGGTCCACTAAACAAAATTAATTTTTAACTTTATGTCTATTATTCTCTATGTACAATAAGTATTAATATATCAATATATGGTAATCATTTTAAATAAAGCAAACACTTGTCATCTGGATGGGGGAAGGATGGGTATGTCCTTTTCTACTTAGATATCTTACAGGAATCTACTAGTGTTCCATGATCGATTCATTATCGCAGGCATTAGCAACGCTAACATTGACAATACCTGTGATAACCAAGGGTAGTTGTGTAATTCATTATATTGCCAACATTACAATAATATTATGAAATTTATATTTTCTATTTAAAATTAATTTACCAAATTATAATTTTATTGAATTCAAATTTCGAAATTCTAAATTTAATTACTCTAAAATAATTGACAAAATTTTTATGGTAAAATAATAATTAAAGTTAATGCTAATAATATAAAATAGTTTATTTTAATCTCCGTTTGTTTTTCCACATTTAAGTATTTTATTGTTAGCTTTTCACCCGTTGCCATAGCAACGAGTCAACAATCGGAAAATTTCCAAGGTCACAATTTTGTATTTTCTTTTAAATAATAATTTTAGGTATTTCAGGAATCTACGGACTTCTACGACTTCCGTGGTTGTTTCTATTTCGTCAACATATTCTATAAGGTATACCTATCTCCTTTTACTTCTTTTTTAAACTTTAAATTGTAGAGATTCGCGGCTATTTGTACCTCGCAAGTTTTGGAAGATTTATTCTGCTTATGGGAATTTTTATTGATTTTTGTTTTCTCTTTTTAAATAAAAGTTTTGTAAGTAGTTCTTTTCAATTATAGTCTTAATATTAACATATTAATATTAATAATAGTAATAATATTAACTTAATGATAATAATAATATTTTAGTAATAATAATAATAATAATAAGCCTGATATAATTACTAGTAATAATATTCACAATGAAAGTAATAAAATAATTAATATGAATTTAATAATATCCCTAAGGTTAATAATAATGATAATAATAATGACAATGTATTAATAATATTAATAATAATAATGATAATAATAATACTCTAGTGATATTAATAATAATATTAATTTGATAATACTAATGATAATAATAATAATAATAATAATAATAATAATAATAATAATAATAATAATAATAATAATGATTGTGATACCATATTAGGGACAATGGTCGTAGTATTAACCCATGGTGGGAGTATTAGCGGGGTATTGGGAATAATAGTGCTATATAGTTTAATAATATTAATAATAATAATAATAATAATAATGATAATAAATTTTTAACAATAATAATAATAACTATAATGTGGAAATAATAATATTAACGGCATTAATAATAACAACAATAATAATAATAATAATAATAATAATTTAATATTAATAATAACATTGGATTCCTTTAGAGATAATGGTCAGGTTCTAATGAGTTTGTGTACTGGAATTAATGGGACTATATAGTTATAGCAATACTATACTAATGATATTAATAATAATAATAATATTTTAATAATAATAATAATATTTTAATAAATAATAATAATAATATTTTAATGATAATTAATAATAATAATATTTTAATAATAACAATAATATTTTAATAATAATAATATTGATATTAACAATAATATTAGTGTGAAAACTAAAGATAATAGTAATAAAATTTATATTAATAACATCAGAATTATGAATAAAGTAATATTAATGGTACTATATGAATTTTTCGGTAATAATAGTATGGTACTCATAATGTTTACAGTAATGTTAATAATATTAATAATCGCTTAGGATCAATATTAATAAATGTCAAAAATAATGAAAACTCGGAATAATAATCAAAATAAATAACAAGAATTCACGATATGAATAACGATAATAATCATAATATCAGAAAGAAAATAATAATTTTAACAGCAATGACATTTAATAAAATGATAAAATTAATACTGAAATATTTAGTGATAATAATAAATTTTAACAGCATGATAGTCACGTTAGCAATCATTTTATGGGCTGTGGCTTCATAAATTCGAATTTTAAACTGAACGTAAAGTCTTTGGGTAACATTCCACCGTCGATTTGGCATGTAGACTGGATATGAAAATGCGAGTTATGGCCGATTTGACTTCCTAATGTGGTTAGTCGCGAATTTTAGTGAGTTGTGTCATACATTTGTGCTCAAATAACATTGTTGTTTATAAAATATATATTGTATTCTTTCTGACTCTTCCATAAACTAGTCGGTATATCTTTCCTTTTTTGTGTTATCACTTTATATTTAGCCTTTCCCAGGACCTCGACTCAACTCTTTCGAGGGTCGGGCGATAGGATTTAGGAAGGGGAGAATACTGAGCAGGCCTGGTTACTACCGGCACCGCGGCTTCCCCCACTAACGACCGGTTCGATCCGGGGTATCGAAAAAAAATAATTTCATTTTACTATCTTGATGCATGTAAATCTATTGTAAGTCATAGATCGGTTATTGTTGTCGAAAGTTAGATTATTTTGTCTCGAGAACAAATCCTTTGATGATGGAGGTTCAACAACACGGTCGAATTCCTCGATCATGAAAAGACGTTTCTTGCGAGCTTTTCCATAAGAATAAAAAATTTTAAAAAAAACAAAATCATCATGACTAAAATCATATTAAACAAAATAAATTAAAATTACTTTTTCCAATTGAGGATAAATAATACGAGTAATAGTTTCAGTAGTAAAATAGAGAGTAAATAGAGTTGATTGATTTAGTGTAAAATAGAGAGTAATAAAGAGGGGTTGATTTAGTTGATGATGATTTTGTTCAGCCAGCTTCGCCTTATATATCGTGATTGTTGGTGTGTGTGTTTTGATGCAGTAAAACAAGGAATTCTCGAATATTCCAAATTTTAATAAAATTTTTATTCTTTTTGATTTAAATTTAAATTTTTACATTTTTACATTTCAGAATTTTTATTAAATTTTTATTTATTTTATTTTTCCTTAAATTTCCGTTTTTAAGTAATTTTAAATTTTCTGCTCAAAACCACACAGGCGTTATCGTGCTGGCTAAACAAAAGTAAGAGAAAAGGGTTTTTATCAGTTTTTGCCCAACACAAAGTTATTGAAATACAGAACGTAATATAGGTCTTTAATTTTGATGCGCCCCGATCCTCCAAAATGTCTCGAATATCTGGCTGTAGGATGGTTTTCGGGACCACCAAGTGCATGGGTGCGTCGTTCTCTAGCAAGGCCTGATCCCGATGATCATAAGCTATTCCGTAAGAGGGCAGGTGCCCGCCCGAGCTGGGAATACGTCCGCTGGCGATGTCCCGATTGATCCTGGCGAGGTGTTCCTTTTGCCGTCTCGCCACCCTAATTACTCTAGGCGGTGGAGCTCGCCTTTTTACGTGGCATCTTTTTATACAATTGTTTTTGTTCTCAATTTTAATTAAGGAATGTTCATATTATTTCTTAATATGAACTTACTTAAATTTTGATTTTTAGTGTTCATAATATGCAACACTGACTGTAAACTCAAAATAGTTTGGTAATAAATCATTGTAGTATTGCTCAAAAGTTTATTTCTTTAGAAAGCATGATTTGAAATTATTTTTTATAAACTCTGTCATTCAAATGGTTTTTATCAAATTGGCGATGTAAAAGGTACTAGTACATAATTTTATATTTTAATCACAATACCCAATTCAAAAATTTATCGTTATTAATTAACAGTTTATGTTTTTTAAAAAGCCTAAGTTACAGTTTCATTCTTTTAAAGAATTAAAACAAACATCCAAAAAAAATACTCATACATTACATTTAATAGTTTAGTAAAATAAACACATAAACAACTCTTATAAAGAAAGTCTTATGAATTTTTCATTTTACAAAAGGAATGATTCAGCCTTTCCCTTTAATCAAAAATATTACCAAATAAAACAAACGGCACATTAACAATAATAATTGAGCTTAATATATTGTTTAGAAAGTCCAAGGCTTCTTAATATTTACTTACCTCTGTGGCAGCCAAGTTGTTGAGGTAAATTTAGCCCTGGTTAGTTTCATAGTAATGAACAATAACAAATCTTCACCAAGCTGCACATATTATTGTTGGGCCACAACGTAAACGGCCTTCAAAAATGTTTAAATGGATCAGAAACACACACGCAAAAATAACACGCAATTTAAATAAACCTACTGAAACATCAATTAAACCATATAAAATCTGAGAAATAAAAGAATTAAATATAAAATAATAAACATAAAAATAAATTAAAATATTAACAAAATGCACCAAGATCCGCACGATACCTACACAAATACAACAAGAAAACACAACAAATTCGACGAAATTGAAAAAATCAATTAAAGTTCATTAAAGTGAAATTTAAATCGAAAAATTTGAATTAGTAATAATTCAATAAAATTCTAAATAAAAAATTATAAAAATAAATCAAAAAATCTTAAAATTAAATAATAGAATTTGCTAGAAAATAACAAGGTCGAATTTTGTTTTACTGCATCAAATTTCACACACCATAAAATTAGGTATATATACTGATCCATTTTCACATTAAAGTTAACCATTTTTCAAACTGATTAAAACCATTTTGAAAACTTACCATTTTCAAACCGTTTTCGAAGCAAACTAGTTTAACTATTTTGAAATTTATTTAAGCTATTTTGAAAAACTATCCGAAGATTATTCATTTTAGGTGAGAAATATTTTGGTTGGACCCTCTTTCCACGTCACGTCCATAGCATCTCTATAGAGCTCTGCTTGGCGGCGACGTGGGGAGAGAGGCATTTATGTTATGTTATGCTATTTTATGCTATGATGTTTTTTCAATTTATGGAATGGTTAAAAATGGGTAATTAGTTTGTTTTATAATTAATAAATATTATTAATATATATAACTTGTTTTATATGTCTTTATAAATTTTAAATGTCGAAATTTTTCCGGCCCACAGCCGACACATCACGCAAGATAGTAAAATCAACATAGTACAGAAGCATGTAAGTGCGTGGAAAACCGCCAATGATATGTACCCGTGAAGACTCAGCGTGCGCAACGCAGCGGTCGTAACGTCAATATTTATCCCTATAGCTGAAGCGAGAAATAAGGAAGAAGTCTCTGGCTGCTTCCTCGTTTCTCAATTCTGTAAAATCGACCTAAAATTATATTACAAACGGCTTAAAATCACCACACCGAGTAGTCCAGTGGGCACTCAGTAAATATAATATGAACACAAAATGCGCCTAAGGTCTATTAAAGGGAAAGGGTACGGGGATAAATAAATTAAAATCGTTGATATAACTAATTGAAATCTATAATGTGTACTAAATTAAATGGGAAAATTATTCAATAAATAATTTATTAACTCAATTAGATTAAATGATTGATTAATAATTAAAGACAAATAACTTCTGAATTAAACTGAATTCGTTTCACTTTTGGGAAAATCCAAAGGAATTTTGCGTAAATATACCCACTTTATGGTTAAATAAATTGAGATAATTAAAGTTAACGTAGTCATAGATCAAAACCAAAATCTTCATATTTTAGTTTATTGGTTAAACAGTTCCTTGATTAATAAAAATACCTTAATTGAATTAAAACTCGATGCCGATCAACCAAGTCATTCAGTAATTAAAGTTAGACGATTCAAATAAAAGTAAAATAGTTCCCTTAGTAAAGATCAAACTAGATTCATGAAGTTACTAGTATGACGTTAATGTTAAAATGGTTTCGTAGAATTAAAATCAAGGTAGAATAAATTAGCAATGATGTTAATATTAAGGTAGGTTCATGGAATTAAAATAAAGGTTGAATAAATTATCTGAAGCAATGATATTAATATAGTTTTATAGAATTGAAGTAAGGGTTGAATGAATTAGCGTAATAAAAGATATGCGAAAACTGAGTAACGACACCGAACTAAGTTAATTCAATCATTCCCAAACCTAAACTGAAATGATTTGTAAGTTTATGATAAGGTTTTCTAAAAAATGAAGCAAGTTCAGAGACAAAAACAAGATATATGGATTACCGTTTAAATTAAATTAACATCATTATAAAAATCAACGTTTTAAAAGTGAGAAAAACTTTTATTTTAAAAACATACAAAATCGTTACTCACAAAATAATCGAACGCATAAAAATCCATAAGAGAAAATATTCCACTGGCATAAAGTCCGTCGAGATTTCGAACGTATTGTACTAATTCCCTTAAAAAATGGCGATAAGATATTCAAATCAATTTGCAGAATAACTTACCCGAATAGATTTTCGACGAATTCGCCAATCGATAATTCTAAAATGAAATATTGTAAATCACCGGATGCAACTATCTAATCTTACTTCCTTTCGATCGTTCAAATCGCGATATCCGCCGGAAGTTACACCACACGTACGTCGACGAATCGACATCCGCTCTCGCCTTCCGACGATCATTTGGTTATAACTTTTGGTAAACAAAATTGACGTCGATATTGGATTTAGAAAATCCATGAATTTATAACATAGGAGGTGACGATAAAGTTGTTAGGTTTAATGATTAAATGTTATATTGGAAAATCTAAAAATGAAAATTTAAGTGAACGAATAAAATAGAATATAGGTACCAAATCTTTAAAATCCCTACTTACATTCGACGCTACCCCATCGACATAGACGCTATCCTTAAAATCAACTCGACAATTTCTTGACATCATCTTGCTTAATTAAATAAAATGAGTGGATCAATAGACTTACCGCATGTAAACGTAATCACACCAACATAGTTCGCCCGTTTCGAAAGCAGTCCAATCAGATAGAAAGCCACTAGAACTCAACAAGATTAAATCAGATGACCCACGCAACAGTGACTTAAGCTCTATTTGTTTAATAATTTAACATGATAAAGTTAGTAGAGATAATAATAGAGCGTTTTAGATATGCCACACGAACAAAACATCAGACGAAGTGTAGGGAAGCAGAGTCAGTCAATAACTCAATCGACCACGATGTCGGCAGATCCGATACATCAATCATGGCAGTATCCGACTGCTTGGAGAATGTTAGACGTAGAGAAGGAGCCCTGTGATATCCCAGAAAGACAATATCCAGCGGCAGAAACCTACACAAATGCACAGAACCTCCTCACCCAGTGGGAAAGGGTGCAGGAGCAAGTAGATCTGCAGGTGGTTAAGGCGAGGATGTACCTTGCAAACGTGGTAGAAGACATCCTCGCCGGGCGGATCGCCATCGCCTATCCACCTCGCCCAGTCCGAGATACCCGAAGACCCTACACAGTGGAGGCTCTCCGACGAAGCCTGAAGCGATACTGTCCCGAGGAATGACTCAATACTGACAATTTATGTAGTGGATGATTTAAAATATTAACAATTTGTGTGTTCTTTTGTTTTGTGTAATTAGAATTATTTGCAATTTTTGTTTAAATGAAATAGATGATTCTTTAACTTGAGCAATAATAAATAAAATAATCTGTGTAATTACAGCGATGTCTTCCTTACGAATCTTGCAAACGGAACTGGACCACGCGAGACAAGCAAACACAGAATTACTCGCCCAGATTATCCAATTAACGCGAGAAATGCAACATATGAAAGCAACATGGACGGATCCCGCAAAGACAAAAGCAATCTACCATCGACTCACAGCGGCCCAGAAAGGCTGGGAAGAAGAACGGCAACTCAACCAGAGTCTGCGCACGCAGATTCGGGGACTCGAAGTCGCCCTAGCGGTATGCCGAGAAGGTGAAGCGGTAACTTACCCGCTCGTCTTCGCCCCAACCCAACTGCCACAGACAACCACCAAACCAGCAGAAAAGTCCATCACTACAATCAACAACCGTCGACCGGGACGTAAAGAACGTGCCCGACGTCGTGCAGCCCAACTCCAAAACATCAAGCAGTAAATGATCATGTGTTTAGATCGAATAGAATAGTTTTAAGCTTAGTTGAATTGTTATTTTAATATAACCATATGCCAACATCGCCAATTCGTTTCACCGTCGATTAAGAACTAATCCTGAATAGTTACTAGGGACAGAGCAAAGCGAGCACAGGTCTTCTATCGACAGCTCGTGAACCCGAGGGTTGTCCGGGCAACTATAGTACTAGCCAATGGTACTCAATTTTTGCGGGCAATCCACCACTTGAACACATTACCAACGTTGCCTAGCAACGGGTGCCAAGTGGCGGTCAGTATCATTTTGTATGGCGTTTGTTAGAAGCTATAACATTTAATTCTTCAGTCATCAAAATAAATTACTAAGACTATTAAATCCAGATTATATTTCATAAAATCTGATTATATAAACAAATATTCTTGGGACATTTTCTAAATTTTAATTTCAACCAAATATCAACATACCATTGCATTCATACTTGAATTTCAATTTTATTAAAAATTATTTTATTTTAAAATTTCAATTATCATTTCAATTTTAATATCTTAAAATAATTTAAGTTTCAATTAAAACTTTACAAATTTTAATCGTGAACTAATTTAATTTAGTATTTTAATTTTAACTCCTCACATCCCCCTTTTTTAAAATGTTTGATCTTCTCAACATTTCTGACTACCATCTTCCCATTTTGATCCTTAAGTAAGTAGCTCCGTTCATGTATTTTCTTTATCACTTTGTACGGCCCTTCCCACCTTGCATCGTCTTTATTTCGAATTTCTTGTTTGATCAAGACCACATCTTCCATTTCAAAATTTCTCACTGTTTTGCTTATTTTTGGTTTTAGTGTTTTATCCTCTATTCTCTTTTCCATATCTTCTCTATTTATTTCTTTATTCGAGTACCATTTCATTCTGTCGATCTTCCTCCCAAATATAATCTCTGCTGGGCTTACTCCCGTTGTTTTTTGAACTGTTGCATTTAACGTATATTCTATTTCTGGCACTATATCAGCCCAGTTTTTCCTTCCTCCTTCATTCAATGACGCGTTAATATACTCTCTGATTGTTCTGAATTGTCTTTCAATAATACCATTCGTGTTATGGTGATATGGGCTTGAGAAAATTAATTCAATGCCAGCTGTCTTTGCTAGTTCTTTTATGCTTCTTGCTTCAAAGTTCTTCCCACAATCTACATGAAGTTCTTTTGGCGCTCCAAACTTTAATATCCATTTATTTAATAACGTCTCACTAATTGTTCTTTCGTCTTGCTTGTTTATGGCCGTTAATGAGATGTATTTACTATAGTGGTCAATGATTCCGCAAATATATTTCTTTTTGTTGAACGTTTCTTTCAATGGCCCACATATATCCATATATATCTTCTCGAATGGTTCTGTACTCTTTATTGTTTGAGTTTCCTCCTTTGTCTTGGTTGTTATCGTTTTCATTTTCTGACATCTTTCGCAGTTCTCAATTACCTTTTTTACTTCCGTTGCTAGATTTTCCATGTCGCAGTTGTTCTGGATATATTTTGTTACTTTCTGTGCACCTGCATGGCACAGCAATACGTGTACTTCTTTTATCATCCTCTGTCTATTATCTGACGGTATCCATATTTTACCTTGTTTAGTTAGTACCGTGTTGTTTTCCATTATGAACTTACAATCTTTATTTTCTAACTTATTCTTTATTTCTTGGACCTCCATATTGTCATTTTGCCACTTGTTATATCCGCCTTCTGCTGTTACTGTTAATATTCTGGTTTTAATTTTGCCGGTTTTTGCGTCTTCGTGTTCCATCATACACTGTACACATGTTCCGCATGTTTTCCTGGATAGCATATCCGCGTTTGTATGGCTTGTTCCTTTCCTGTATTCCATTTTAATATCCAGACTGCTTAAATAGTTGATCCATGTCTGGAATTGAGCCGTTATTGGTTTCTTCGTTGTTACCATAAACGTAATAGCTTTATGGTCCGTTCTCAGTACGAATCTCTTACCATATAAGTAGTGGTTGAAATGTTTACAAAAATAGTATATTGCCAATAATTCTTTTCTGGTAATGCAGTATCCTTTTTCGTGGCTGCTCATCGCATGTGAACCATATGCGATGACATGTTCATGTCCTTTTTCATCCTTTTGCGAAAGAACTGCTCCAATAGTATCGAAGCTCGCGTCTGTGTCTAATATAAATTCTTTTCTGAAATCTGGAAATACCAATACTGGGGCGGTTATCAATGCTTCTTTCATTTCCCCGAAAGCCTTTTCACACATCTCTGTCCATCTTATTTTCTCATTGTTTTTTTCCGCATATACTTTCTAGTGCTCTTGCCTTCTTTGCATAGTCTTTTATGAACCGTCGATAATAGTTACAGATACCCAGAAAGCTCCTCAGATTCTTCACACATTTTGGTTTTTGAAATGATTGTATTGCTTCTATTTTAGTATTATCTGTTTGTATGCCGTCTTTATTTATTATGTGTCCCAGAAACTTCACTTCTTTTCTAAATATTTGACATTTTTCGGGGTTCAATCTTAGTCCTGCTGTTGCGATCTTCCCTAGGACTTTTCCAAATATGTTATAATGGTCTTCTTCTGTCTTTGTGAATATTAGGATGTCGTCTAAATATACCATCACTCCATCTTTCCACAAGTCTTTCAATACTTTCGTCATTAATTCTTGAAATGTTCCTGGTGCCGCTGCAATACCGAACGGCATCCTGTTAAAACAGAACTGTCCTTCTTTTGTTGAGAATGCTGTTTTCTCTTGAGATTCTTTATCTAACTTCACTTGGTAATAAGCATTTCCCAAGTCGATTGAGCTAAAATATCTGGATCCGTGTAGGATGTCTAAAATTTCATCTACATTTGGCATTGGAAATGCTTGTCTTTCTGTTATCTTGTTTAATTGTCTGAAGTCTAGACAAAGCCTGATGTCTTTTTTCTCTTTCTTCCATACACAAACTAAAGGTGTGTTCCACGGTGAATTGCACTTCCTAATTATTCCGTTGTTTTCTAGATTTTTTATTGCTTCCACAATCTTGTCTTCCAAATTTATTGGCTGACGTCTCGGTTTAATCATTATTGGCTCTCCTTTCGTGATGATCTTATGTTTTATCAGATTGGTACACCCAATGTCCCATTTATCTGCCATAAAAACATTCTTGTTTGCCTGAAATATTTCTAGCAGTCTCTTATTTCCGGTAACTTTTAAAACGTCGATGGCATGACGTAATCTTTCTTCATCTGTTATAATCCGCCCAAATCTAGCTTCTATTTCGCAAATGAAATCACTACGTTTTTCATGTTCTTCTAGTATACATTTCAATTCTATACCAAATAACCTTTGTAGTTCTACTCCTCCAATAATTTCTGGTATTAAATTCTTTACTATAATGAATGTTACATTTCTTTCCATACTGCCCATTTTAACATTGATGTTTAGTTTACCCATAGTTTCTAATCTACTGTTGTTTGCACATCTTAGCGATTCCCTTGTTTCTAATATTTCGATATTTTCTAATCGATCAATTACAGATTTAGCCATCACATTAATTCGCGCTCCTGTATCCAATAAACAATCTACTTTCCGCCCTTGGATATCCAGTGTTGTACTCGGTCTACCTTGCATTATATTATATGTTATTACTGGACTTTTTTGTTCTTCTACTGACAAAATATTCTGCTCTCTAGTATCTTCTACAATTTCATTAATACACACGTCTCCATTTTTCTTTAGGAATTTGTAAATTTTCTCTATCGTTCTTTCCTCGTGTTTTACTACTTCATTTACTTTACACTCCTCTTTAAATTTTTTCTGACTTTCCTTATCATTCGACTTTTTAATTTCTACACTACTATTATTATTAATATCACGTTCAAAAACACTACAATCTTTATCAATCATACAATCATCATCCATACTTAAATTACACATACCGTTAGCATTCATTCTTTGGTTGAAATCAATCTTACTTAGTAAATTGCTCCGATCAATGTCCCGTTTGACGGAGCGTGCTCGTTTGGGTCATTCTCCCTGTTATACTCGTCTGGCTGGCTTGACTGTTTTGTATTCATCATCTCATCATCAGACTCGATAGCTGCAATATCTTTTCTGTTATATTGTTGGTTTCCCCATTGTCTTTGATGTACGTTCCTTGGTTGATACATATCTTCCCTTTGTTGATAGGTATTTCTTTGAATTCTTCCTCCTGACATCTTCCTTTGGTCTCGATCTCTTCCTTGATTTCGTCTTTCCATATTTGTGTAGCACTCTCTTTCTTTGTGTCCTCGTGCATTGCATCTATGACATTTGATTGTTGGGCATTCTCTTCGTATGTGACCTTCAACACCACATGCATAACATTGAAATCTTCTTTTTATATTACATTCTCTGCTACTGTGTCCCGGTTTTTGACACGTCCAGCATTCTATCACTTTAACTCTTGTCTCTGGTTTCCATTCGTTGATTTCTCTCTTCGTGGCTCCAACTTGTACTACATCTCTATAAGTTCTTCCCCCAGTTGTAGGTCGTATTGATCTCACCGTGTTTACTTGTTCAATAACCTTGTTAACTTTTTCTATCTTCTTTATAGTTTCTTTAATTTGTTCCGCCGTTTTGAGATCTTTCATTTCGATTTCTTTCCTGACTTCTTTATCTCTTACACAATGTGTCAATAAACATTTCTGAATTTCTTCCTCATTCCAAGTGTGTGAGGCCAATTTTTTAGTCATTTTTGATATTTTCTCTATAAATATTTCCGCCGAATCGTTACCTTGCTCGTAGTTCAAGGCTTCTCTTAAGTCATCAATCAATGACGTTGGTCGATGAAAAGCTGCTCTTAATTTCTGTTCAACGGTTTTACCTTCTGCGGCTTCATATTCTTCAATCAAAGTCCTGTCCAGAAGTGTAATAACTAGTACCATTTGTGTCTTCACTGGTGTCTTCGTTATTTCAAAGAACCTCTGACATTCTTTGATAAATAATTCGAGGTCATCTCCTCTGTGGAATTTTTCTGGAAGTAATCTTCCAATAAGCAGATCCGTTGGAATGGTCGCCATGTTAGAAGCTATAACATTTAATTCTTCAGTCATCAAAATAAATTACTAAGACTATTAAATCCAAATTATATTTCATAAAATCTGATTATATAAACAAATATTCTTGGGACATTTTCTAAATTTTAATTTCAACCAAATATCAACATACCATTGCATTCATACTTGAATTTCAATTTTATTAAAAATTATTTTATTTTAAAATTTCAATTATCATTTCAATTTTAATATCTTAAAATAATTTAAGTTTCAATTAAAACTTTACAAATTTTAATCGTGAACTAATTTAATTTAGTATTTTAATTTTAACTCCTCACAGCGTTACTAGGGTCGCCAGGAGGACAAGCATGATCTGAAACCCTGTAACCCACCATACAAATTTGGGGGCTCAGCCGGGATAGAATGATTTTCTTGTACAGACAAATGAGAGGGGATAGGTTACAGAACTATATTTTCAAATAGAAATGTCGGGACGACATTTTGCCGAACCCCGGAGAGATGAAATATGTGGAACTTAAAAGTTGTAAAGATCGATTGTAAAGATTGATGAGAAATTGTAAAGATCGATGAAAAACGAACGACCTGACTACAAATCAAGAGAGTAAATAACAGACGACTAGCCCACCAAGTACAAATTTGGGGGCTCAGCCGGGATTGAAGCTTTGTTATTTGGAAAGACCAAAATCATCAAGTTAAGAAACAACAGAGAATTTTGTCAGTACACCCTCAGCCGGGATTGAAGCTTTGTTATTTGGAAAGACCAAAATCATCAAGTTAAGAAACAACAGAGAATTTTGTCAGTACACCCTCAGCCGGGATCAACGATTTTCTTGTACAAGTAAACAAAGGAAACAAGAAGCAAGAATTCTCTCTTATAGAAATGTCGGGACGACAGTTTACCGAACCCCGGAGAGATGGAATATAGAGTTCAAAGATTGCAAAATCAATTGTAAAGATCGATGAGAGAACTGAAAAATCGATGAAAAGCGATCAACCTGACTGCTAGGTACAAATTTGAGGGCTCAGAAAAGGACTGTTTTCACAAAGAACCCAAGGAAATAGAAGCAAATGTTTAAAGTTTAAACAGAGATGTTGGGACGATATGTTGCAAACCTCAGAGAGATGAGAACGTCATGAAACAAAAACCCAGAGAACAACTGATGAAAAACGAACAACCCGACTACAAGATAACGATATAAACAATGAAAAACAACCACGCTGACTACAATAAAACAACCAACCCATTAATACAACGATTGTTTTGCAAAACCCCAAGGAACCAAACGGACATTAAAGTTACATAGACAGCAACGCCAAAGCATTCAACATCTATCAATACTTGACGACACAACACCCTTGTAAGATATCAACAACACGACAAGACGCATAAGCAAACAACATATAATTAAAAGGGCAAAATTCGGGATAAAATGAAATGGGGTAAGTAAGGGGAGTAACGATAAACAAGAGAAAACAACGGAACCAAATAGAGGAAGCCAACGGTAATGGAATAAAGCACAACAGGTAATGAGTAAAGTAGTAGTTGATAAAATGAATCAAAATATATTAAAGAAGTGAATGAATTTAGTTAATTAGTATTTGGATAAATTTAAAGGGTAATTTAATAATTTTAGATGGAACCAACAAAAATTATAGAAAAACTAAAGGGGATCCTAAACATCGAAAATGACAATCTTGAGGAACTAATTAATAAACAAAAGTTAATTAAACGAGCTAAAGAGGATATATCAACGATTTCCAACCTGTACTCCGACGAACATTGCATATTAATAAAATTGATCAATATTGATAAAGATGTAACAACCGAAAGGATATATGAAATCCTATCCATGAGATTGGAGATAACCAAATTTGGGAAAAGCTAACACAAGTTAATGGAAAAAGTCAAAAATATTGAAGACGAGATTACAACAACAATGAAAGAGCAAACCAAGGCTTATGTAGAATGTTATGCGTGCAAATCAGAGGAAGCACGAGTAATGGTGATACCTTGCGGACACCTGAGTTATTGTCATGGATGCGCACAAGAGTCGCACTGTATGTTATGTCAGCGAAAGATAAAGGAAAGACTAACGGTTTACTTTCCATGAATTGTTATGATGAAATGAAATAAATGTGTATTATGCATTACTTGAACTATTATTAGATGATAAGACGAATATAAAAGAAATATGCAATGTTTGTAAATGATAAAACCACCCGACAACGATAAATAAAGGTAATAGACCAAATACATGAAAGCCGAATTAGGGAAATAATTAAAACACACGCACAGAGACACAAAATATTGGACGGAAAAATTTCGACAACCGAGTTTTCCTAGTGTATAATTCTTTTTGTTTTATTGATATTATTGTTTTATTGATATTATATTGAGATAGGACGAGGAAAAATGGTTAACCTGAGCTATCTAATGATAGTACGCTCACCCAAGGGAAACCCTGATCAACCCTACTGAGAAAGGAACTGGTAGGCCAAGTCGCGTATGTCAGCAAGTAACCGGCGAGAGATTGATCACCTCTTTTGGGGAGCTTGCTGATGCGATTACCACAAATTTTGAAGGGGGGAGTGAAGAGATAGACCGAGAGGTGAGAGAAAGAGTGCGCACGGAACAGAATTAATAGTTAGATTAAAGGTACCTAGAGATGACTTCTTTTTTCCTTAGCTGGTGGTGAGGCACCAGAGGACAGCTACGGACTGTCGTGCTCAGGATGTTATCAGCCAAGGGACTGATGGCGCTGAGCCGTTCGATACAAAAACCCGGATCACACACCGAGTATCGAACGATTCTTTTTTTCGCTGGGAGGAACTCGATACAACAACCCGGATCCCACACCGAGTATCGGGGCCAAACGGTAGGTGAGATGTGAACTAACCGGTAAATGGTTCATACTCAAAATGTCCTACTAAAGCCAGATGAGAGCGGCCGAATGGAGCCGAGAAATCTGATGGAAGGAGCGGGCAGAGATTTGATAGTTTATTTTCCGCTCCCACTTTTAATCGCTTCCTTTTCTTTTCACTATTCGGGAAATCAAGTAAACCGCTTTTGGAACTTGATTGTGAACGTCTAGGCATTTCCATACTTTTATATTCTTCGAGCTACACAACCCGGATCCCACACCGAGTACCGAGGGAATGTTTTTTTATTGCCCAGCGAGGAGTTTGGTACAATAACCCGGATCCCACACCGAGTACCAAATATCCGAATGGCGGTGAGTAAAGCGTAACCGGAAGAATGCGCGGCCAAAAGACGCCATGGCTTGAGAGTCAGTGTGAGGCCTCAAACATACCCAAAAGTCACTGATGAGCTCAAGTTCGGTGAAACAATGAGAGATAATAAGATGAATTAGATTAAAACGAATATGAGTAAAGATGAAATTGATAGATATGATATTAGAGGCCATAGAGTGCCGGATGATTATGATATGATATTAGAGGCCATAGAGTGCCGGATGATTATGATATGATATTAAAGGCCATAGAGTGCCGGATGATTATGATATGATATTAGAGGCCATAGAGTGCCGGATGATTATGATATGATATTAGAGGCCATAGAGTGCCGGACGATTATGATATGATATTAGAGGCCATAGAGTGCCGGATGATTATGATTAGATATTAGAGGCCATAGAGTGCCAGATAAGATATGATATGAGTAAGGATGAAATATGATTATGAATAGATATTAAGGTCACAGATGACCAGTAAAAGAGTTAAAGCCGAAGGCCGAAGAGCCAACGGAAATTATAGAGGGCATAGAGCGCCAGCGATTGAGGATTAAGCAAATGAATTTTCGGGAGACATAGGAAAAATAATTAATGGATTGAATGAGAGTATGAATATGATGATTTTATATTATTGATATTATGATATAGATAATTGATACGACTATATAGATAACTGATAAGACTATATAGATAATTGATACGAGATTAATAGATAATTATTACGAGGTATAGATAATTAAAAATAGACTTAAAATGAGGGGGGTGAGTCGGATAATGAAGACCACCACGACAAATGCGAACAAGGGATGATAACATATATAGTATGGTAAATGGAGGAGAAATTAGTATAGAGTATAGAATATTGGAGTGTTATTTATTTTTAGGAATCGATAGTCAAACAAAGCAATCCAAGTCAAGTGCAAAGCAAAGCAAAGGAGAAAATATTTCAGAGCAAACGACAAAGCAAAGTGATAACAAAGAAACTTGAATAAACGAGCAGAAAAGAATTTGGAATAAACGTCAGAGTAGTTACAAGCAGATAAGCAACCAGAAGTTTCAAAGCAACCAAAGCAAGAGAAGAGAAACCAGTCAAGTAAACGAATAACCGTAAACATTGATAGCATCAGCAACCACACGAGAAGCAAAAGCCAAGAGAATAGAGAAAAAAGTTTATTAAAAGCGGAAGAAAAGAAAAAAGTTCGCAACGGTAGAAGTGTTAATACCAAAGTATCAACTGCAACCGGAACCGGCACAGATAGCGGATTGACCGATTTTGAATTTAACAGCAGCGAAGAGAACGAATTACGTAATATCGAAAACCAGTTGACAACAATAGAATCAGTAAACGAAGAAGAGAACCTAGACAACAATCCAAACATGACAACTTCTATAAATTCTTCAATTCCGGATGCAAATACAATGTTGAATAACAATAATGTGATGGTAGGAGAATTCAGAGAAAAGTTTAGAGGAGAACCATTCGACGGTAGTCTTAACAAATTGGATACGTTTATAAAGGAATTTGAAGTGTATAAAAATATCTGTCACTGGACAGATCAAAAGGTAAAAGAGCGACTGCCTTTATACTTGAAAGGAAGCGCACAAGATGTATTTGTAGATGAAGCAAGAGACGCAACAAAATTGACAACATGGACAGAGATTAAAGAGTTCTTAATAAAGATATTCGGGATAGAGAAAAAGGGAAATAGGAAGATATTGGACTTCCTACATCGAAAACAAAGACGAGACTAATCAAATGCAGTGTACGCATGTGAATTAAAGAAATTGTGTCAAGAAGCCTTCGGAGAAGCAGATTTGCCCGAAGATAAAATGGTAGACGTCTTCATAAGAGGAATTAAAAGAGAAGACATACGAGCCAACCTTGGATGCTTGGCACCAGAAACATTAGATAAAGCAGTAGCAATCGCAAATAGATGTGAAGCTCATCTGGGACTGGGATATCAGGTGGCAGTTTTGACCACAGAACCAACAACAGCAATAGTTAATGCCAACAATCAAAACAACAATACCAATCCAGCTATGAATCAATTCATTCCAAGAGCACAGCAGATGTTCAAGCCACCAGTAACGAGAAATCCGGAAGATAAAGGTAATAACCAAGTAAGTTATAATAATAATTTCAGGAACAATCCAAATGCAAACGAAAAATGCTACACATGTCAAAGAATAGGACATCGGTCAGAGAATTGTTTCCGAAATTACAACTGCCAGATATGTGGTAAACGAGGGCATACCGAGAAAATATGTAGACAACTTAATAACAAAGCATGTTACAATTGTGGTCAACAAGGACACCTCGCAAGGCAATGTAACATAAGAGGAGAGTCGAATCAACCAAGACCAAACAATAATCCTATGAGGAATCCACAAGTTAACGTGATGCAAGAAATAGACATGCTACGAGAAACACTACAACGAATGCCCATGGAATTAAAAGAGATGATGCAACAGATGCCCACCAATATACAACAACAACGAATCAATGTAATGAGAAGCAATGAAGAGATTCAAGAGCTGAGAACTAGAGAATATCAAGAGCAACAGCAAGCTGAATGGCAGAGACTACAAACAGAGGAAGCTCAGGAAATCCAGCAAAGATGGGAAAATCGAAAACAAACCCCGAAAAGAATTAATATGATGAGAATGGAAGTTCCAGATGAAACTCACACTGCGGAGCAGTGTGTTGAGAACGAAGGGGGAGGAAATATGATAACTGATAAGGAGAAAACAATCGAATTAAATACGATGGAGAAAATAGAGGCCATCAAAGAATTTGCAGAGGAGGAAAAACAAAGACGGCGACAATTAAAAGAGACGACAACGGAGAAACCGGAGAAACCGGAAACCCAAGAGATTAAACAAGCAGAGATGATAATAACGGAGGATCAAAACAAGGAAACATTAGTGTACGAGATAGATGAACTCGAAAAAGAAATTATGACACAAAAGACAGAGAGTACACTCGAGAAAATAAAGCAAGAGGAAGCTCTAGAACAAGAGGAAGATCAATTAAAAGAAAAAGAAGCAATCCTAAAACAAGAGAAAGCGGAACTAAGAAAGAAGGCACTAATATTAAAAATAGATGGAGCATTGAAACATCTAGAACAAGAACAAGCACTAGACCAAAGAATAGAAGTGCTGGCAAAGAAAGTTCTATCTCAAGAAAGGGAAGAACCAAAATTAGAACTACAAAGAGATGAACAGGAAGCATCAACGTCACAAGGAAAAGAAAAGATATCAGAGCCAATAATAGCAAAAAATCGAATCCAGAGGATACTGCTACAAAAAATAGAAACAAGAATCAGAAAAGAAAAACCCACGTGGAGTGAAGCTCAAATTGAGAATAGAATAAAAGAGATATGGTTCCAAACAAAAGGGCCAACAAAGATAATGAAAGAGGAGGAACAACTACATATCAATATGTTGAGACAAATACCAGACGATCAAACAGACGAAGATGAAAGTGAAATAAGCAGTCTGGGTGGAGAAATATTTCAATCATGCGAGGAAAATAAACCGTACAAAGATGAATCAAAATCCGAATTAGAGGAAATGGAAACAAACGTGCCAAGAGAAGATGAAACTGAGATATTAAAAGAAATTAACGAAATTGTAGAAGAAGTAGATCGAAATCAAATGTTCCTAAACCTCAGAGATACAACCGCATACAGCAGAATAATGAAACTGATTGCGAAAGGATATCGACAAGATAACGGTACATTCACGGCATCATGGAAAGACATAATAAAAAGTACCAAGAGAATCTGAAAGAATATGATAGAGAAGAGTATCAGGTAATTATTGATTTTCCAGAGATACCGAGACAAATAATAGCAACAAGAGGCGAAAGCACAAACGAGTTGTATGATTGGGTAGTAAAAAAGCTGGGACCCAGTTATAAAAACAAACCTTTATATTATCAAGGAAGGAAAATAAAGCGAGACATACACCTCGCGGATGCTCTAATATGGCCAAACGGAATAAATGTGGTAACGTTGAACAAGAATGAAAATGAAGAAACGACAGCAGAAATATGGCAGAAAATTCAAATATTGTATAACAAAGAAATAAAACCCAGATTAGGAAAAGAGAGACAAAAGATAATGAGGCAAAACCAGATAAAAATGACAGAACAAGCAATAGATCAAGCTAGAAAATATATTAACCGATTATCGTTAACGAGACCGATTTCAATGAAAATATTTGTAGAAGCTGTACGAGATACAGATATTATGAGATTTGATAACGAGAGAACAGATGAGTTGATAGCCAAATATGGAGAGCACCAAAGAGATATGAGAGGAGACGAACCAATAAAGATAAAAATAAAGCTACCAAATGATGAAATAAAGGAAATATTGGTGGATCCCAATTGTCAAATGCACGAATTATACCGACGGATAAACCGAGAAATTATACAACCGATAATCGAAAGTAGTGACGATGGCATGGTAGAGGACGTAGCAATAATGTACCACAAACGGCAAATAAGTCCGCGAGAACGAACCCCGATATACGAATTAGGTATATGGGAAGACGGACAAACCATTAATATCATAGCCATGGATGAACCAGAGAGAAAAAATACAACAAAAAGGGAACAACAGATCCAAGAATTTCAAGAGGAAATGAAAAGAAAGATGGACCAAATACTAACCATCTACCAGTTATAGAGACAAGATGCGAAATTAAGCACAAAATTGCAACCTATAGATGATTCGCGATGCCGATCAACACCATGGAAAAAGATGTATGACGAAAAGACAAAAGAGTGGAAATGGAAAATGGAGAGAACCGAACCGAAATGGAGAAAATATATACCAGGAGAAGCGCCAGAAGAGGCAGCTAATGAAACAACCTTAGAGTTATATGAAGATGAACCATACGAAAATCTACCAGAGGAAATGATAAACGAAATGGAATGGCAACCAGAAGAAGACGAGGAAATAAACGATAGAGCTCGACTAGCCCCATACACATGGAAAATAGGTGGATGGGCTGAGAAAGTAAAATCGGCTGAGGAAGAGAAAATCATCGGTATCACAAGTCATCAATTCTATACAGAAATCGGAGGATATCGGATGAAATTGAGAGTATACCCAAACGGAGATGGGGTAGGAAAAGGAAAATATCTATCAGTGTATTTTCTGTTAGCAAGAGGCAGATATGACGGAAAGTTAGAGTGGCCATTTAATCGAAAGGTCACCATTTCAATCGCTAAACCCGGAAAATGGGAAGAGCGACACAGCGAAAAATTGGGAGTAGACCCAAGATCAATGATAAGTCAGAAGTTGAAATCCACTGAAAATGTTGCAGGAGGAGTACCACAGTTCCTACTGAAAAAATATGTAACACCTCAATTCGTGAAAGATGACACGATACATATCACCATCGAAGTAGAAACGGAACGGGAAATGAAATTGCGAATTCAACAAGAACAAGCGAGACCACGAATCAGTGTACTCGAAAAACGAATTCCAGGAACAAGATACTTGCCCACAGATATAGATGACCCTGTGGAAGAAGGATTAACACGACTAACAGAAACGCAAAAGTGTAGAGTTAGCAGCGATATTGAGAACCGGAGCAAAGAATCAAAGACGAACTGTAACAGATTTGGCAAAATGGATAATCGATTCTTGTAACAGAGTAGAGAACCTGCGAAATATTGTAAAGGAAATAGAGGAATATCGAAGAATGTATGCGTGGTACCCAGATCAATTCCGAGAAATTATCCGAAAATGGAAACACACTGAATGGGCAGCCGAAACAATAGAGAAGTACAGTTTAAAAATTATGACGCCAGATTTCGAACCAATAGAAAGGGAATTTTATATCACTGCCAAAGTGAGTGAAGTGAAAAAGAGAATACCGTATGAACCGCCATTTCATTTACAATACGAAGGACGATCATTGGACGACGATCTCGAAATCGGAGTTACGCAAATGCAACTGGGATTAATAAATATATTAACAGTAGCAAAGATCGCGGGCAGAGAACTCAATAAAAGAGAAATCAAAACGAAAACGCCAATAGGGCGATAGGAAAGTCTAAATACGCCAGAAGTTCCACCTGCAGCAGATAAAGTAATCGTCATCACAACAGGGGATGAAGAGATACTAAATGATCTAAATGATATTGTGGACGAGGAAACAACCAGGAGAATACCGGAATCAAGAGATTTGTTCATGACAGAAAACGAAGATGATATGATAACAGATGAACCAGACGAGCTAGTATGTGGTCAAAGACAACCAGTCGAGATTATAGAGCCAGATACCGAAGAGGAAAATAAAAAGAAAGAAAGGAGACGCCGAAGCTCGACAGGAGACGAATGGGATAACTGGATAAATGAACGAGGAGCTACAACATCCAAAGAAACGGCAGACGAACAACCCAAACGAAAAGAAACAGGTACAGCAATGGAAAAGAAATCCAGAGGACGACCAAAAATTGATAAACCAGCTCCAGAAAGGAAAACTAAAGAACAAATGCAGATGGATCAATTGACAACGAAATTGAACAAGCTCAGCCAAGTAACGAAGCAGTTACAGGGAAAACTGAAAGGCCAAGAACAAGGAGCAAAGTGGATCAATAGATTGATAACTGATATGCTGGGATTAGCAAATCCAGAGATAAAGAGAAATTTGAAACTTAATAATATCGGAGCAGAAGCGAAACAGCTTTGGGCAGCAATAAAACCAATAATAAATAAAATCATGGACAACAAAGTACGAACCACAACCAAAGATCCAGAGGAATTGCTGTTGATAATAAATCACTTAACGAAACGATCCGATGACCCAAATAGATATTTGGTAGAAATGGCCTATCTGATGTACAATATGATAGCGATATACAGAAGACGAACTCCAAGATACAACCCAAACGGATATGAATTTGCGATAACAGACATTATCAGAAAAGTAATTGAACCATTCATCCTGACTCAAGGTGGATGGCAAGCTTTTATAAATTTAGTAAGTAAAGATGATCAAACTGAGATGATGCAAGCTAAGTTGAAAGAGTTATTAACAGAATTCGAAACAACGATTAATACAAGCGATCCAAAAACAGCCAGAAAAGGAATGAATGCGATAATTACTACAATACTCATATGGATGATGTGCGTAAAGGGAGTAGAACCGTTTATAGTATATGATTGTGATAATATAAAGATTGGTGATAAATACTCACTAAAAGAAACGGAAGAGTGCAAAGCAGCAAACCCCGGTAGATTACAGACAACAGCAACCGCAGTATCGTATAATGTATACCAAGAAGTAGATTTCATCAAAACGGAAATCAAAGAATGTTCAGTAACGCGGAAAATTGTGGCATTTCATTGCGGACATCACTCACATTCAACAATTATAGAAGCGGGAACGGAAACAACAGCGGTTTCGATAACGCGGAGCGAATGTGAAGAAGGATTCACGACAGGACGTATCTCAATAGCTGGAAGAGTAAATGTGGCAGCCGAAGAAGGAAAGATAAAAACTACCCGAGTATACGCTGCGGGAAGAATAACGGCTGGAGACGGAACGTGTCAAGGAGGAGAATACACTCTATTAAATCAATTGGTCAAAGGAGTAATAGTGATTGAAAGCTATCAAGTAAAGTTGGAGAAATATCAAGGATATTTTGATCCAGATACACAAGCAATGAAAAAGTACCCTCAATGTCTAGCAACAGATAGATCATGTAATACGGGAATGTCAACGATCGTATATCACGCCGATACCAGAACTTGTAGACTCACCTTATTGAAGAGCGCAATATTTGATGAAGTGCAAGGACAAGTGCACAGAGAAACCGAAACTAACACGCAAAAAAGTGCATTAGATGAATTACGGAGAACCGGAAGAATCGGAAAACCAACGATCACCACAACTATCGGATCAGAGGTCACGCCAACGGTAGTAATATCAACTGATACCACAATAGGAATGAGATTCATAAAAGGGCGAATGGTGAGTAAATGTGACGAAATGATAGCCAGTACCAACTACAAAGGAATATTCTTATCGCGAACAGCAATACCGAACGCAAAAGCGCAAATAGACCCCAAGGATGTAAAACTATATCTCTATATAAATAACAAGATGGATTTCTTATATCACAAAGGATTGGCATCAACAGAGAAAATATACTACGATTTAGTTAAAAATGACTGTATCTTGAACAGAGAAATATTAAAAACAAAATTGGCAATGGCAATCACAAATCCCGATAACGCAATTCCACTACTACCACTCCAGGAAGGATATTTTGGGAGAATCGTTGGAGAAGTTATGTACACATACAAATGTGAAAAGACAATTGCGAAACTGCCAGAGAATTCAACAATCCCAAGAGATAAATGCATAAACGAATTAGTGATAATGCATAAAGGAAAAATCAGATTCGCTCAACCAGTAACAAGGATGATAAATCCAGAAAAATTCGTACCTAATATGTTCAGTTGTAGTAATGTATATGGACCACTATTCGAAATAAGAGATGGAAGTTGGTTACAGTTTCCAACTCGAGTAATAGTAGCGCCGCCAAAAATATTTGGACTAACAGAATTGGCCAGCGAAGCAGAATTCAAACCAGTTGATATATCACAGAGTGGAATATACCAAACAAAAGATCTGGAACGAGCCAGAGAACATTTATTATTCCCAGCACAAAGGCAAGCTATACTATCTAACATTGTAACGATAACGGGAGGTAATAACTATGGGGAGAAACCCAACTACGAATTGTTACTATCACCAGACCATTTTCAACATGCTACAGCAAATATGATGAAAGCCATGTGGGGAAGATTCTTAATCTTCGGACAATGATGGCAGGAATTCTAGGAATAATACTTATCATTCAAATCGTTAGAGTAATCATAACACAAATGTTAGCATGTTTCGATATTTACAAAAGAGAAAGGAAAATCAACTGGAAAATGGCAATTGGATTCTTACCGTTTTTAGCTAAGACAATGGTATTACATGGACACTCAAAGGATATCCACAAGATAAAAAGATTAGTAGGGATACTGACGAAAATGAATGGTACCGACGAAGAAGTCGGACGAAAATTCAAAGCAATAATGAGATTAGAAGCCGAGAAAACCAGAATGAAGCGACAAAAAACGAGTAACTGGAAACGATGGATAAATTTCAGAGATGATAGCAGTAATAACAGCGACAATGATGAAAATCAAGGAGGAACGCAGATGCTAACTCAAGAGCAACTCAAACAATGGGAAAATCGAAAGACAAGACATAGTGGACATTATAATCATCCACCACCAGTATATGAATGTTTAAAGAAAGCAACAATGTCAGTCGAGAGAAACGCACCAGTAGAAAGACACGTACCGACACCAAGATCAACAACATTACGAAATATTTATCCAGTACCATACGAACCAAATTGGGCAGACTTAGTACCAAGAACCAGCCAAAGATCAAGAAGTGTGGATCAGGATCCAGAAACTCGAACCATAGCCATGTTGCAAACATTAGCTGGACCAACATTAACGGTACCCATAGAAATTAATGGAGTAGAGATAAAAGCAATGATCGATACCGGAGCAAACATTTCAGCAATAAAAATGGATAAAATACCCAGAAGATTGGGGCCATGTATAGAAGAAGCTAACATGGATGTAATAACTTGTAGTAAAGAATCGGTAGCGGTTATCGGAAAAATCTGGTCAATAATCGAATATAAAAATGTAAAAATCAACACGTATTTAGCAGTTATCAGGAAATTGAGCGCAGACTGTATAATTGGAACAGATCTCATGCCAGAATTACTAAAAGAGATAATAATAGATCTAGGATCAATGGAGCTGAGAGACAAAACCGGACGAAAATGTATGTTGAAATCAGAAGTAAGATGCTCAGAGAAAATAGTAGTGCCAGGGCGCACACAAATGATTTGTTACGTGAAAGTGAATGAGGAAACCAGAGGAGAAATGATTTTTGAGCCTAACCACAAATTTGAGAAAAGGAAAGAACTACCATTAGCCAGAGAGATAGTGTACGTAAACGATAACAGTGAAATTCCAATCAATATTACAAATTTTGACGAGGAAGACAAAGTCATTTACGAAAATGAAAGATTGGGAAAACTAACACCAATGATGGATATTGAACTTCCAACAACAAAAACTGAAGGAACTGAGGAAGAATTATGGACAATCGACAGTCAGCTACTAAACGAAAACGAGAAAGAACAACTACAAAAACTGCTAATGGAATTTAAGGATATATTTGCAGCATCTGACTTAGATCTCGGTACAAGCGACGTAACGCAACACACGATACCATTGTTGGGCTACAAGCCATAATTTAAACAAAAATGAAAAAATTGTGTAAATTAAAACAAAATAATTAACGAGGTTTGAAAATTATCAATATGGCTGCTGTAACATAAGCACGTACCGCAAGCAGAAATCAAAAAATAAAATAAAACATTAAATAAAACAAAATAAAAACATAACAAAATTAAATAAAACAAATATTAATTAAAATCATTGAAAAGCCTACAGATGCAGAAAGAAACACAAAACCAAAATATAAAACCGCCAAAACCTTGCAAAAGAAGGTTTAGAAAATACATAGGCGGAAGCGGCGACCAAAAATTTAAATATCAGAGGGTAAAAAGAGAAACAATCAAAAAGAATGGTTAAACGATAAAAAATAAAAATTTACGAAATATTGAGAAAATAATATCAAAAAATAGAGAAAAATAAGGAGAAAAATAAAATATTTAAAATAAAAATAAAGCAATAAAACCCCCCGAAAAATAGCCAAAAAAGGCTCAAAATACTCTGATTGGTCGCACCCAGGCATGAAATGACTATATATACAGCAGTCATTTTCATAATTTTTAGAAAATTTTGTAGACACAAAATTTTTAGACATTGGTAGACATTTTGTTGACACAAAATTTTTAGACTTTTAGAAATTTTGTAGACACAAAATTTTTAGACATTTGTAGAGAAAATTTTGTAGACACAAAATTTTTAGACTTCACTGTTTATGCCGATGTATGACAATTTTTTCAAATTGGTATGCTTGACTGACAAACTTGTCGATCGTAAGTATTGTTTTTTGTAGAAATATATTTTTCTATGTTAATGTTTTATTTAATTTAACTTATTCTGGATGGCCACAATGTCTTTTGGCATCGCTCGGCAGGTCCCCCTTAACTTATTTATATTCATTTTACTTATATTAGTTTGTGGAAAGTGTTAGGGCAATATTCAATTTCCTCAGTTGATTTTGAGGAATGTTGATGTGTTGCCTTGTCGCTAACCACCCTTCGGTGTCTGCCGGCATGGTCAGGTCTTGTCACACTGATCGCGGAGTAGGACGCCGTCGTACTTCACCGGAGCGGCCATTTCAATGTTGGTCGGAACGGTAAAAATTAATATTCGGGAAGATCGCCATAATTAAGGGGATAACATTTATGTAAATGTTTAAGTAGGAAAATTGAATTTTTAATTTAACTCCTGCCGATTATTATATTTTCAAGGGTACGACTAGTGATAGAAATTTAGGTCAACGAAATTATAAAGTAGGTTTAGATCACGTACATTGTTCGATAATCATCGTGGTGGAAAATTAAAATAAAATGATGCATTTTGGCATAGATCTGTGAGAAGATAATATAGAGATTTACGAATGGTGGTAACTGTGGCGACCATAGGAAAGTAAAGATGAGTTGTTGGACTAAAATAATGACATTATAATAATGCATTGATTTCAATTTACCATTGGCTAACGTTTGTATGAAACAAGGAGTTTTCCATAAAATAAGGGCGGAACGCTGCCCAAATTTTTGAAAAATATTTTAATAAATAACAAGTAATGATGACAAATTGATATAGGAATTGTAGAAATAGATGAATATGGACAAGCGTATAGATAGAAAGAGACGTAAGACCTTCCATCGGCAGTCAGGAACCCGAAAATGAAAATATCATGAGGAGTAGTTCTAGAAATGGAGCTCACCTGCTCATGAATTTTCAGCTGCTATATACAGTACCAACATGAGCTTGCTCATGGGTATATAGTGGTAGGATTAAAATTGTGGGGCGTCTGGGTGAGACAGCATAGACCCTAGGAAAAGAAGGCATTTGGATAGAGGGAAATAAGCTTGAATAAGCTTTGCACAGATTTAAACAAATTAATTACACCCAGTACACCAGCATGATTTTTGGGGGCTCAGCCGGGATGAAAGCAATGTCATTTAGAAAGATGAAAACCAAGAAAAATTTAAGAAATAACAGAGAGTTTCATTTCATTGAAAAGATTATATCCATGGAAATTGGAAAGTGTCTATAATAATAATCAATATTCTGTAAATTTGTGTGCTGTTTATTTTTTCTAATTGTCTACTAGAATTTACAATATGATAGAATGCTCATCAACGTAATTTGTTTAATTATAATAATAATTTGTAAAGAATTTTTTTTTTTTTTTTTTTAAAATAATACTAATATTTTTTTTACTTCTTAATTTTTTATAATAATAATAATAATAATAATAATAATAATAATAATAATAATAATAATAATAATAATAATAATAATATTAGTAGTAATAATTACAGTAATGGTAATTGTAATAATGATGATTATATTAGTATTAATAATAATTATAATAGTAATAGTAATGATGGTAATAATAATGATAATAATCATAATGATAGGGATAATAATGGTAATAATAATTGTAGAAAAATTTTATTTTTTGAGCTTTTGTTGTATGATAGAATTATTACATTGCACACAAATATTTATAGGGTATAAAAGCATGGATAGGTTAACTGAATGATTGGTGAAAAGTAGGAATGATGAGGTAGAAGCATGGTATGAGGAATGTATATAAAATAGAATGATTGAATGGTATGGAGTTTAATGAAGTAAAAATATGGAGTGAAAATGTGGATTGATGGTGTCAAAAAAAAAAAAAAATTATCAAAATAACAGAAAAAAAATATATAAAAAGACAACCATAACAATAAGAATTAAACCGACGTGAAAATAATAGCAATAAAACGATAAATAAATGAAAATAGTTATTAAGAGTAAACTGATGACAGAATAGAAAGACAGTGTAAAATATCACAGAAAAATGAATTTCAACAACAGTTAAAAGCGAAATATCAAAATGATATGAAAGAGAATAAATAAGAAGAATAAAAAAAAAAGAAAAATTAGATTCAATGATGATATGTGAAGAATAAGAGGCAAAGAATAACTTTATAAACCGAAAGTTGAATAACGAAAAATACAAAATGAATAAATATTGGAACAATGTATAATGAAGAACGAATAACAATAAAATATCGAAAGTTGAAGTACAGATTGCAAGGAAAGACATAAGCGTTGAGTAGCGAAAATGCAAGGACAACAAATAACAGTAAGATCGTGAATCAATTTAAAAAGATAAGAATTAACATCACAGAGACCATTAAAGCGAATAAAGTCAAACGCAGTAAAGAGAAAAGATTGAAGAGTGCAAAGCAGTTAAATGCATGCAGAAACACAGACGAATGGAAGAAAACAATTTCGATAAATTAAAAGTTATTGGTAATCGAAAAATGAAAAATCAAAGGCTTAGAAACACTTAAAAACATCATGGATAAACTATAACGTGGAGACAACAAAAATTAGTCGAAAAATAAAATCAACTAAACAACGAATAATACCCGAGACGCATAACGAGGAATACATTGGACAGTATTTAAACTGATATGGCTAAAATATATACTGAACCGCATAAATGTCAAACAAAAATTATAATAGTGAAGAAACAAAGTAAAATGTTAAAATAAAATACAAAACAATAAAATCATCAATGAGGAAATATGAAAGTTATAATACAACGAACAAATAAAATGAAAAGTAATGGCAGTGAATTGCGACAAAATATCGAATGTCGAAGTGTTGAAACAAATAAAAACAAACAATATTGAACAGTCGAGGAACGAAAACAGCGAATGACATAACACATGGATATAGAAAATAAAGAATGGAAACACATTTATCGAATGAGATTGAATCAGAAGGAACGTGAATATCGACAAACGAAATGAAAAGAGAATAAAAATCTTTGAGTAATATATAAAGTAATAAATAGAGTGAAAGTAATTATGATGACAACTAATAACGGTAAATGAAAATGCATTGGAAATAGCGAAAAAATATTGTGGAAAAATTTGAATAAAAGTATAAATAAATTAGCATTCAGTGACAATAGAAAACAAAATCACGAGGTAGAGTGGATGTGAATCAAGGTTGGAGCATTAAAATGAAACTGTTAAGATAATGAACAACACCAAAATGGTAAGAATGTGTCGAAGGAGGTTGACCAATACTGAGGCTAAAAAGCAATACCAGTAACAGACCAAAATTAATAAATTAATTAATAAATTAATATCGAAAAGGGTGAAATAAGAATACTAACCATAATTAATAGTAAGCTTGAGAAATTGAACTTGGAATAACATATTTGAATGTTATAATAACGGATAATAATATCAAAAATCATGAATTGAAATCGAAAAATATTGAAAGGAAGAGGTATGTGAAAAGACAACCAGTGAGAACAAAGACCAAATATCAATGGTACAGAGAAATAGTAAATAAAGCCGACCTAAATATGCAATATCACGCGATAGAACAACAAGTCAAACAAATAATAGGCGCGGTTAAAGATGAGATTCATAAAGAAGTAGAATACTTACACGAATGTTGCATTAGTCAAATAAAGTGAGAATGTAAGTGTTTATGCTCCCCTGTGGTCACTTCAGTTACTGTCGACAATGTGCTGAGACAATGAAAAATTGGGTACTTTGTAAAATAACATTGACCAAAAAATAGTCAAATAGGATGAATAGGTGTAGTTGAATTAATCAATATTTAGTAGTTGACCCATCCTGCGCCTATATCTCTATATATAAAATATGAATATTTGTATGTAAAAGTAGGAAAGTAATGAATGGAGAAAGTTAAAAGTAAAAGCGCCCGGTCATCCAGAATAGAGTTGAAAAGGGATAAAAACACTTTTTGAGCTATCTTCGGGTAGTGCGATTAAAAGCCAAATCGGGAGGGAATAACCGATCACCCAGAAGAGAAGTATATGACGACCTTCCGGATAGGTTTGCCAAGTTGAGAAGCTACTGTGGTTGGGCTGATCACCTTACCGTTGCAGTAGTGGATCAACAAAGCCGTTTTATGTTTTTAATTTGGGTGGTAGGTGAAAAACTCTTGAAGGAAGCAAAAAGAAAGCGCGCATAAAAGAAAACAACAGAATAAAAAGTGAAGATCGAAAATGGGATAAAAGTTGAAGAAGAAAGTGAAAGAAATAATAATTATAAATAAATAACAAGCTCAAGAAAAGTGTGGAGAGGAAAATCTGACAACAAAAGTTAATGCAGCCAGCGGGAGATAAAATAAGGAAAAAATAGTTCTCGATCGTATTAACGGAGCATAGTTCTCAATCGTATTAACGGAGCATAGTTCTCGATCGTATTAACGGAGCATAGTTCTCGATCATAATAACGGAGCATAGTTCTCGATCATATTAACGGAGCATAGTTCTCGATCATATTAACGGAGCATAGTTCTCGATCGTATTAACGGAGCATAGTTCTCAATCGCATTACAGGAGCTATTTATTCAGCATGTTATCAGGAGCATAGTTCTCATTCAGGAGCATAGATCTCATTCAGGAGCATAGTTCTCATTCAGGAGCATAGATCTCATTCAGGAGCATAGATCTCATTCAGGAGCATAGTTCTCATTCAGGAGCATAGATCTCATTCAGGAGCATAGATCTCATTCAGGAGCATAGTTCTCATTCAGGAGCATAGATCTCATTCAGGAGCATAGATCTCATTCAGGAGCATAGTTCTCATTCAGGAGCATAGATCTCATTCAGGAGCATAGTTCTCATTCAGGAGCATAGATCTCATTCAGGAGCATAGTTCTCATTCAGGAGCATAGATCTCATTCAGGAGCATAGTTCTCATTCAGGAGCATAGTTCTCATTCAGGAGCATAGATCTCATTCAGGAGCATAGTTCTCATTCAGGAGCATAGATCTCATTCAGGAGCATAGTTCTCATTCAGGAGCATAGTTCTCATTCAGGAGCATAGTTCTCATTCGTATTACAGGAGCATAGTTCTCAATCATATTAATGGAGCACAGTTATCGTATTAACGGAGCATAATTCTCGAGTAGGTTAAAGAGCGTAGTTCTCAAATAAAGAAAATGGCCAAAGGAAAATTCAGCTGAAGAAATCGAAGAAATTAGTGTAATGATGAACAAGGAAATATCGTGCACGAGGAGTTAAGTAGTTAAAAGCTATAGCAAATGATGATTATAAAAAGGAAGAAAGAAGTAAGAAAGCGAAAATGACCCAACCAACGATAATTATCGACAATAAATGACGAGAAGTGAGGAATATAAAATGAGAAAAACGAAATGATAAAATAAAAGATGAGATTAGACAAACCAGATGAGATTAACACAAAACTGAGATAGATAAAACGATAAAAGATAAGTAGAAAAAGGGGGAAATAAAATTATATAGAGATAAATAGAAAGCAATGTGGAGCGTGATATGAATAAAAATAAAATAAATGGAAAATGGGAATCGGGATTTGAACTGAATAAAAAATTATGGGGAGTAAATAGCGTGGAAAGCAACATTGCCAAACGATTTTTTTAAATATAGATAGTTAACAATTGTCGTAAAATAAAATCAAAATAAATAAATAACACGTATTTGAGTTATAACAAAAATGCAATAAAACCTGGGAATATGGATTATTATAGCTATGAGTAAAATTAAAATAATAGAATTGGAAGTGACTGACATAACAGGAATCCTGAGAAACGAGGATAAGTTAACATTGATAAAAAACAAACGAGTAAAGAAAGTTTTGAGGGAATAAATAATATTTTAAACGCAACTATAAACTAAATACTGTTGGGTGGAATTAAAATTAATAACGCAGGGAAAACGAACGGCAAAGTGCTATACTATGTAATCATTTTGATGTATGATTCATAAATGTATAATAAACAGTGAAGAGGCGATATTTTTCTATTCAGGTAAATCAATCAAACAGGTCAATAATCCAGCATCAATTGTAACCAAGTCAATCAAGAAATAGAACAACAAGACAAGGTTCGAAAACGACGATGAATAACGAGAACTCTGAGACATATTGTGATTACTGTTTAAGACCAAGCCACAGATCTAGTGAATGTCATGGGCAACGTGAATGTTGGAATTGTGGAAAACTAGGGCATACCGTAACAAGATACAGAATATCTAAGAGATGTTTTCAATGTGAACAAGAAAATCACCTTGCAGCTACGTGTCCAACAAGAAGAAATCAGGAAGAAAATAACAACCCAAAAACACCACCAAGCAAATTAACCGAGATGCAAAATGAGATAGACATACCTACAAGAATGTGTAGCTATTTGACCAATAATCAGCTCCACGAAGAAAGGAATCAACAACCAGAAATAAAGGTACTACGAAGTGTATCCACAAGACATCGGATAGAATGTATATGAATAAAACATCAGCAAGACTGGAACACGTTACAGATTGCAGAAGCACTAGAAGCAGAAAAAAAGATACAATGAGATAAGAACATTTCAAGCACGTATAGAAGAAGAACGTTGGAGAAGAAGAAAAGAGGAGTTTTTGAAAGATGATATTATGAAGTTAACGAACAATGATAGCCAAGTAAAAAATAAACTAACTAAATGTGGAGAAAAACGATGGAATGGGGCACTGAAAATCAATATTATGAGAGTAATTAATAATAATGAACCAAGCGTACAAAGAATTCCACAAACAAGAATTGAGAGTGAGATCATCGAAAGAATGGAAAACGTGAAATTAAATCATGAGGATCAAAATGAAACAACAACGGAAATGATGTAAAGAGAAATATCAAAATAAGAAATCAATTCGGAAATATAATGTCACAAAAGAACTCTAAATTGCTAATAAACGAGAAAAACGAAAAGAAAATGAACGTCAATGAAGAGAATACAAAAGGAATACATGAAACTACCGAAATCGAAAAAATAAAAGGAACCAAGAAGAAAAGGAGAAATGAAACCGAATTCAAACCAGCATACAAAACTTATGATAACGCTGTGAAATACTGTAATAAATGCTGACGACAAGTTCACAATGAATGCAAATGTTATAGATATGAAATAAGTCGAAATGATCAAAGAAATGGACACATGAAAAATTAGCGGTATTGCGCAAAGTTATGTTATGAATATAGCAAAGAAGAACATTTAGCGAAACAGCTGCCCAAATACGAAAGATAAATTGAGAAATCTGCTACATAGACATAATAGATAACAGAACAATCAAATGTATGTAAAGAAAAGAATTTGTCAGTCTAAAATAGAGAAGTATCAACCAACTATAATAACAAGCCAACAATTTACAAATAGAGAAAGGCAAAAGAATGGACCGAATAAACAGCCGGAAATTAACCCATACGCAATATCAAGAAGGCAAGTTATAGGACAAATTAGAATAGTAAGGAATTGATTGTAAAAGTAACTAATCAGGATGAAAAAATTATAATGTGGAAGCAAGTAGCAGAAAACAAATCAAGAGAAAGTGAAACACTAATGTCAACAGTACTCAGACTGAAGGAAGAGGTAATGTTATCAGAATTAAAAAATAAACGATATGAAGGAGGAACACAAAAATGTGAAATATTGATTGGATGTACAAAAGTGGTAAAGATGAAGAAGATTAAAAGAGATATGGCGAATAAAATGGAGATAAACAGTGAAGTGTAGACTAAAAGGTTCAAAAAGAAATGTATATACGTTAAAGTAGTATCAAAGTCTATGAAGAAATCTATGTATAAGTAAATAAAATAGAAGTAACAAAAATAAAATTAAATGTAGATGTAGATTTTAATGTAGACATAACCGAGTATCGGTGTATATGTAGTTTTAAAAAAAAATGAAAAAAAAAAGTGAAAAGTGAAAAGTGAAAAAGCAGTCCTAACCGAAGATAGAATTTTGATAGCATGAAAAAATTGATTAGAAAAATCAATGTCGAGGACGACATTTTTGCGAAGACCGAGGAAGATACGCCTAACGATGAAGACAATGACAATCAACAATAAAACAACAACGAGAAAAGAAACAACGAAAAGAAAGGAAATGGCAAGGAAAAGAAAGCTAACGGGGTAACAACAATAAAAAACAACAGAAACAACAAAAACGAAAACAAAAAGACGAAATATGGAAAACGCACTATATGCCTACCTGAAGTAGAAATAAATTGGAAAAATAGTATCATGATGTTATCAATGATACTAATAACTTAGAGATTAATCTTATCCCAGCAACGATTAACAATCAACCTGAAGGAAAGAGAAAGTACAAGAACGAATTATATGCGAAATGTCAACATCAACGGTTAGACGATAAATCAAATATGTATAGCGAGAATTGAACGAGACTAAAGAAGAAACAAAATATGTTAAAAGTTAATATTAGAACAAGAAAATCAAATACACAGACATGGGTTAAATCGTTAACGAATTACTGGATGACAAAGAAAACGCGAGGAAACCTATAGATAGAGAAAAATAGAAAAACCAATAGAAGTAACAAAAGGAACAACAATAACTCAATATGTGATGAAAGGAGAAAAACAATGAAAAGCAATCGATAACGAAAGGCAAATGGGAAACCGTATCAATAAAAACTGAGGAACTCAAAAAACGAAAGCAAAGAAATTGGCTAAAATTAGGAAAATTCGTCTGAGAGTCAAAATTGCGAGAACGAATACTAGAAGCTAAAATGGAAATATTTTAACGCGAAAATAAACTGTGCAAACAGAAGCGGTGGAATGAGGTGGTTCAACAAGTCAGAACCCCTACTAAATTACAATCAGTATAATTAATGGTATATGAGTGTATATATTGTATAAATATATGTATATAAGTATTATAAAAGCGGTATGTATAATATATAACCCTACAAATTTTTTTTAACGTTTAAAATTATATGAGAAAGAGAATGGTGAGTATAAAAATAAAGGAAAATGAATCAAAACTATCAAGGAGGCGTAAACGGAGAAGCGGTCAATGAGATGTGGAAACAGCAGAGAATTACGTTAACAATTACAGGAAGCCTACTACAAGAACAATGCCAGACAGTCAGATGATTTTGAGAGAAGTGTTAAATACGAATTATTATCATATGTTGAACATTGAAGAACAACAGAGAAAAATTACTAAAAGGGAAAGATAAATTGAAAAGTTAAAAACGCAGAATCATAGGCAAAGAAACGAAATACAAAGGTTAATACAACCTTTGGAAGTAGAAGAGCATGAACAATGAACTTAATGGTTATCGAATCAAGAGAAAGAGATACAAGAGCCGGACTCATCAAGTAGCATAGAATAGAGTAGTGGCAAAACACGTATAGATGCAAAAGACTAAATGTATAAAAGTAGAAAAAATATACGTAAAGCTTCAATGTATAGAAGTAGAAACGAAATTTAAAAAAAAAAAAAAAAAAAAAAAAAAATGAAAGCATATTATCGAGTAACAAGTATAACGGAAATCAATGAGATAATCGAAATAAACCGAAAGCCGCTGCAAACAAAGTTAGATGCGAGATTTCGATGTGGATCGTTTACAGAATTGTTAAAGGAGTCGCAACAAACAGAATGTGGATACATATATTTTTTACAGAGTGCATTATAAGTCTAATTACAAATATATCCAGATTGTGGAGAAGTAGGAATAAAATTAATAAAAAAAAAAAAAAAAAAACGCAGGAAGATCGGGCAACCATTAAAGAGATATTAGCAATGAAGATAAACTGTTCCGAATCAATCATGCGATTGAAAATGAAAAATGAAAATGCAATGGAACATGTGGGCAAGTACTACTATAAAAGAGAATCTTTCAAAAGATATCAACAATCAATAAACAAAGTGAACGGAAAAACAACATGAGAAAATCTGTGAAAAATGGAAAGTAAAATGAGAATATTGCACTATAACATGAACTTGGAAGCAGATACAAAAGGAAAATGTGAATAAATAAAAAGAAAGTCTGAAAAAGGTTCAAGCGATTATAACCAAATCAATGTGTAATAGAAGAAAGGAAGTAGAGTTAACGAGCACCAGGAAAAGTGTAACAAAAAGAAAACAGAATTCCCAGTGAAGAAATTGGGATTCGAAGTAAAGATACCAAAAGAGAAATGTTTTAAAAATTTGCAAGATTCTGTCGAAGAGCATGTGAACATATGGATAACCGATCGAGTACGCCGAGGAGTGAAAATTGTATATAAATATATATATATGTATATAATGTAAAAGTAGAACCCATAAAACACTAAAATACAGATGCGTAAAATTAAAATGATAACCACCGTTAACGATAAAACTAATTGTAAAGTATAATTATAGAAAATGAATATCAGAGAAATAATTATCGAAGTAAGAGCAGACCTCACAATATTGATGATGAGGAAGTTAATAAAACGAACAGAACGATACTGATAAAAAACGAAGAGATGGAAATAGTGAATAAAATAAAACAGAGATGAGAAAGTGCGAATAAATGGGACAACAATGACAAAGAAAAGCCGAAGAAAAAATAAACCTTAAAACGAAACAAATGAACCACATAATGAGACGAACTAAAAAGATACATGAAAAAGGGATAGAAGAGTTCAAAAGAGTGATAAAAGAGAAAATGAAACAAGAAGCCGAAAAGGAGAAAATATCAAACCTGTCATACCAAAAGCTGAAAAGCGCAAAAGGGGAAAACTAAGCAATATAAAGAGCGAGCGGAAGGATGGGAAAGAGAGGTCAGAAAAAAAAATGAATAATTAAAATAAGTGAGAGAAATTTACAAAATTTATTAAGAAAAAATAAAAATAAAACCATGGAAAAGTATTGTTAGAATTGGTAAACAGAAACGACAACCAATTAGAAAATGAAGTGATATGAATTGGGTAGAAGCAGAATCGAATAAACTAAACAAGAAACGAATAGAGTTCCTAGAAGTCAGAAGATGTTGCATACGCCAGTTGCTTAAACCGAAAGAGGATATGAGAAATAAGGACACCAACCACGGAAGACCAAGAAGATAAAACAGCTCACGAAAACAATAAATGTTGAAGTATTAAACAGAAGTATAGTGACCAGCTCAAAGACAAAGAGATGAACTTAAACCAACGATTAATGGGAAAATGAATGAAATTGGAAAAAAGGCGGCAAAGAATCTAGCCTATACAAAAGGCCATTTACATCAAGTGCCAAGTCTGACGGGGAAAGAAAAACGAAAATACTTGAGTTCAAGTTGAACAGTCAAAGCGTACAGATCAGAGTACAAAGATTTAGACTCACCAAAAAGGAACAGATATTACAAGTGACCAAGTTGTCAAAGTGATCGAAAAGTGTGAGAAATGGTAAATGGACTAAAAAAGCGGCCAAAATCATGGAAGCAAGTACCGCGCAACATAAAGACGGTTTACCACAGAAATGAACTTCTTTATTGAAATTGGACAGATGGAGAGATTGCAAACGAAACTTAATTTAAAGAAAGAGGGAAGAGAATCTCAGAAAAATTCACCACAATCAAAGCCAACGCAAAAAAAAAATGCAAACCACAGTGAGAAAAATAACGAGAAAGAACAAAATGATCTAACCAAAATCGAAATAGAAAGAAAAGATTAGAATAGGCCGGAACGGAGACTTATAAATGGTACAAATAAGAGCGAACCCAAAGAGATCTTGCGCTGCACAAACAGAAACGTTACAGGAACGAAAAAAAAAAAACATTACAATTCGAGTGGGAAAGATAGCACAGAGATTCGAAAGATTAAAGATCCGAGAAAATACACAATATGGAATAGAATAGCAGACCAATGGAATAAGTCAACCCCTATCATATTTTATGAATGAGGAAAATAAGTATCTCAAGGACGTACAAACTAGAATAAACGATTCCGTGAGCACACCCCCCAGTATATGGTTCTATAATACAGGACACCATACCCCGAAGAAGAGCATTCAAAGGATTGAAAAGATGTTGAAAGATATAAAAACGTATGTTAAAAAGAAGGAGTGTGTTTGTAAAGTGTAAATAGAAATTGTGAATAGAGACTTGATCAAAAACAAAATGATAAAACTAGAAAAAATCATAAAAAGATAACAACGAACGAAAATCAAACAAAAACAAAAATCAGAATACAATAAAAATAACAGAAATAATCAACAAGAAAGGTTTAAAAATCTGCCGGAGACCGTTGACAAGGTACACAAACCAATAAAAATTGAAAGTGGGAAATAAGGATTGAAAGAGCCAGTATAGTCGAGATAGTTAGAACTTAAATCAGCAAACAAGAGTGAGCAGATGGAAACCTGAAAATAGCGATGGAACAACAAGCACAAGAAATAAGACAAAATCAGAGTCAATAGTTCAGTAGAGGAACTTGATAAAGGCGCTAAGGAGATGTCAGATATTGATGTACTAGCGAGAAGAGTAGAGGAAGGAAGACAGATGGCGAGGCGAAAATTGGATACAAGCCATGGAAAAAATAGAGGAACTAAAAAGAGAGAATTAGTCATGAAAATGAGCAAACAATTATTGGAAGACGATTGGCAAACGGAAGTAAAAAAGAATCCCAAAAGTGAGAAAAAAAAAAGAATTAAATCGGGCATACAGAAGAAATTCTGAAAGCGAAATTAAACAATACTGAAAGCCATTAAACTCAACCAATGAATTCAAGCGCTAGAAGACAATAAAAAACCAGAAGAAAGCGATGGAAAGAAAGCACAAAATTAATCGCAGCAATACCCGAAAAAGAATCTCATTCAAAAGCAGAAATGTAAGTAATAACCGAGAATGAAGGGAGAAAAAACGACTCAACGCTAAAATAACATCAAAAAAAATCCACAGGTGTAAATAAAACAAATGAAACAGTCCCTCCAAACTTACCCCCGTCGTACCCTTAAACTTCGTCCATCAAATCAACTTTACAACCAGAAATCCCGACCAAGATACCACGGAAAACAAATCGAAACCAAATAAAGCTCAGTAAGAACGAAAACCCCGAAACAAAGAAAACTTATCCAAATACAAATTCAAATGACTGAAGAAAACCCCCTGTAGAAACATCAATCCACAGCTAACAGAAACAACAACCATCTAGAAAGAACTCCTAATCAATTACAACAAACCTCTCCTACTCACCAATCAAAGAAAACTCAAGCACTAACCAATCCCGAAAACTTTCCTAACAAAGCCTGGTAGTCGTTGAAACCCAGTGCAATCCCACCCATCAAAGAAACTCGAACACTAACCAATTCAAAACTTTCCTACAAAGCCTGGTAGTCCGTTGAAACCATGCAAAATCCTATCCTAAATCTTCGTAACTATCTGCGAAATCGTAAAAACCAGTTGAAAGCTGCAATTCTAAAGAAAACCCAAATGAAACAATCGATTCAAGAGAAGCAAAGCAAAACCCAAATATCAAACAACAATCAAAGAACCAATTCTTCCAATCACACCCAACAGTCGAGAACCAGTCAAAGACACCAAAGAAGATACATCCCTAATCCCAACTACATAGATTAATCGCAAGCCAAAGTACAATTACTAATATACTAATTATTAGTAAATACCTGTATTCTAACTGTGGACAAAAAATTTCGATGTAATATGACCTACCGCCTTATTGTGTTTCTGCTTGAAGATTGTAAATCGACATTACGGTTCAGAATGCGTAAAGTAAGCTCAATATGCGTATGATTAAGTTGTGAATGTGCGGCCTAGAACCAATGTTGTCTAGACCAAGAAAATGCGGGGCGCAATTAAAACGGCCCGGGAGTGGTTTGTTGGCTACAAGCCATAATTTAAACAGAAAAGAAAAAATGTGTAAATAAAAACAAAATTAATTAACGAGGTTTATTGAAAATTAATCAATAGGCTGCTGTAAACAATAACACGGTACCGCAAGCAGAAATCAAAAATAAAATAAAACATTAAATAAAACAAAATAAAAACAAACAAAATTAAATAAAACAAAATTAATTAAAATATTTAAAAGCCTACTAAGATGAGAAAGAAACACAAAACCAAAAATATAAAAACCTTTCCAAAAACGCTTGCAAGAACGGTTTAGAGAAATACAATAGGAGGAGCGCGAAACCAAAAATTAAATAATCAGAGGGTAAAAAGAGAAACAATCAAAAAAGAATGTTAAACGATAAAAACATAAAAATTTACGAAATATTGAGAAAATAATACAAGAAATAGAGAAAAATAAGGAGAAAAAAATATTAAAAAATAAAGGCAAAAACCCCCGAAAAAATAGCCAAAAAAGGCCAAAATACTCTGATTGGTCGCACCAAGCAATGAAATGACTATATATACAAGCAAGTCATTTTTCATAAATTTAGAAAATTTGTAAGAACCAAATTTAGACATTGGTAGACATTTTTTTGACACAATCAAATATTAGACTTTAGAAATTTTGTAGACACAAAATTTTAGACAATTTTAGAGAAAATTTTTGTAGACACAAAATTTTTAAGACTTCACTGTTTTATGCCGATGTATGACAATTTTTCAAATTGGTATGCTGACTGACAACTTGTCGATCGTAAGTATTGTTTTGTAGAAATATATTTCTATGTTAATGTTTTATTTAATTTAACTTATTCTGGATGGCCACAATTCTTTGCATCGCTTCGGCAGGTCCCCTTAACTTATTTATATTCATTTTACTTATATTAGTTTGTGGAAAGTGTTAGGGCATACTTCAATTTCCTCAGTTGATTTTGAGAATGTGATGTGTGCCTTTCGCTGACCACCCCTTCGGTGTCTGCCGGCATGGGTCAAGGTCTGTCCACACTGATCGCGGAGTAGGACGCCCCGTCGTACTTTCACCGAGCGGCCATTCAATGTGGTCGGAACGGTAAAAAATTGAATATTCGGAAAGATCGCCATACATTAAGGGAATACATTAGTAAATGTTAAGTAGGATAATTGAATTTTTAATTTAACTCCTGCCGATTATTATATTTCAAAGGACGACTAGTGAAGAAATTTAGTCAACCAAATTAAAAGTAGTTAAGATCACGTAGCATTGTTCGATAATCAATCGTGGTGAAAATTAAAAAAAAATGAGCATTTTGGGCAATAGATCGTGAAAGATAATATAGAGATTACGAAGGGGTAAACTGTGCGACCATAAGGAAACAGTAAAGATTAGAGTTGTTGGACCTTAAAATAATGACATTATAATAATGCATTGATTTCAATTTAACCATTGGCTATAACGTTGTATGAAACAATGGAGTCTTTCCCATAAAATAAGGCGGAACGCTGCCCAAATTTTGAAAAATATTTAAAAAAAACAAGTATGATACAAAATTGATATAGGAATTGTAAAATAGATAATTGACCAAGCGTATAGATAAGAAAGGACGAAGACCTTCCAATCGCAGTCAGGAACCCGAAAATGAAAATCAATGAAGGAGTAGTTCTAGAAATGAGAGCTCACCTGCTCATGAATTTTCACGCTATATTACATACCAACATGAGCTTGCTCATGGGTATATAGTGGGATTAAAATGTGGGGCGTGGTGAGACGCATAGACCTAGGAAAAGAAGGCATT